>JAWZYV010014955.1:0-67113 GCA_038373885.1 Cheiracanthium punctorium | reverse complement strand
TTTTTGAAAAATTAATGGGTAATTGGGAACATTGAAATCCTTTGGATTGATTATGATAAAAAATAAAGCGTTGATGAATTTTCTTATTTTTTATTACTTTTAATTCCTGCTACTGAATGCAGTATCAAAATTGAGTGACTCTGTCAAGAGTTACACTGATTTGAACAGGTCACTCACTAAACTGAAAACGTCGGAAAAAAAAAATTCTGTCAAAAAAAGTCATTCTAGAATTCAAGTCTTATGGTGTGTAGATAGCACTATCAAGACTCGACAAAAGCCCTAGCGACAGGTCTGCAAATTGTTCGGTTATGAATATAAGAAAGTCTGATCCCAAATACCCCATCTGACCTTGTGTTGTAAGAGTTCTAAACAAAAATAATATACACCCTCCAAAAAAAGTATTCGAGTAAGAGAAAACTTTCCTACGTTGGTTTCGCATATTAAAAATTATTTATCATAGAATATGAATTAGGCTATGTATAAATATGACTTTCCATATTTCTGTCAAGTTGTGCGTTTTTCAAAAACTCAATAATTATTCGCAAATCTAAAATAGGAAATTTATCTCTTACTCGAATACTTTTTGGAGGGTTTACAAGTGCAATTTTTGAAAAAGAAGGGCAATGCTTCTCTATTTTAAAATATTGACCAACCAGAATTTTTTTTTGAGGATATGCAAGATATGATAATGAAGTTACCAAGGCCTAAGGCACTCGGAATGGTCAGAACCAGATTTTTGACTTTGAATGTTGTTCAATAAATCAGTTTATGTTATTTTGAAGTATTATACGAGATAATAGGGAGTTTTTGCGCTATGTTTTTTTCCACGGTAACGCTAACGCTATCCGCTATTCGCAGTACTTTGACCAATCAGGTTTCGGAATTTATTCCTGCGCTATATTGTCCAATGGCATGTAACGTTAGCGTTCCCGTGGGAAGAAACGTCTCGCAAAAACTCCCTATTATCAATTTGAGTCAATACCCCAGTTACTCTTAATTTGAATCAATACATCAGTCAGTGCCAGTTTGACTCAATTCAGTTGTGAAAGAAAAATATTAAAGCAGCTTCAAAAATATTATAGCAAAATTTATAATTTTCTCCTTCACTTTCAATTACGTCCCATTCATTCGCAGTCTTAATCTGTTCGTCTCTAGGGGTGGGGATGAGTGGGACAGAGCACGTATATGTTATATATATATACAGTAAAACCCGCTTAAGAAGTTCCCGCTTAAGAAGTTTTCCCGCTTAAGAAGTTCGCATTCTCGGTTCCCGTTTTTTTCCCTATTCTTCCAATGTTAACAAAACCCACTTAAGAAGTTTCGTTAGAAACTCTTTCCCGCTTAAAAAGTTTTCTTTAACTTCCAAGTTCACTTTGAAAACGTGTTTTCATCGCCTCTCTATATATCCCGTTCTCTGAAAAATTGCAGGCTCCGTTCGTAATAGTCCTCTTTGACCGGAAATGACTCCCCGTAAAGTTCAATTAATCAAAATGTGCTCCGCCTCTACTCCTTCATTTTTATCTCACGTCCACACCTGTTGTTGGAATGCGGAGAGTGAATGAAACCAGTGTACTTTGACAATAGTGTTCGTAAAAGGAAAAAGATGTGAGCACCTGTTAGTTTATTGTAACAGTATTGAATGATCATTAGGAAAGAGATTAGTCCAATCCTGCTCCTACAGTATTCAGGGTAAGTTTATCAGTTGCTTTCTTTTTCAATAGATTTACCTGCCCCTTTTCCAGGAAGAATGAACCACCCAAGTTTCCAAATCGTTGGCTCTTTCAGTTCAAAGCTTTTTAAGTCCGTGAACGTCATCTTTCTCTCTCTCAAGAAAGTTTACGAGTGAAATTTTCTACTGTTCTCAAAATGTCAAGCAAGGTAATTAAAAGAAAAGCCTTGTCACTTGAAGACAAAACAAAAATTTTAAAAGAAGTCGATAGCAGCTCGAGCATGACAAGAGTTCAGATTGCAAAGAAGTTGAATATACCGGTGACTACACTGAATGGAATTGTTGCGAAGCGGGATCTTATTTTAAACTCATATGATACATCTCGAAAACTGAAAAAAATTAAAAAAGGAAAATATGAAGTTATAGAAGAAAAATTGTTAATTTGGTTCAAACAAGCTAGATCCGCTAATATTCCTATAAACGGACCTATTCTTCGAGAAAAGGCTGTAGAAATTGCCAGAAAAATGGAGATTGAATTTACCCCTTCAAATGGATGGATTGATAGAATGAAAAAAAGAGCTGGATTGAGTTACAATTCTGTAAAGGGTGAAAGTAAAAGTGTTGATCCACAAGAAATCAAAGAATGGAAGACAAGTTTACCAGATTTGATTGCCGGCTATCATCCTAAAGACGTTTTCAATATGGATGAGTGTGGACTTTTCTTCAATCTTTTACCAGATAAAACATACGCATACAAAGGTGAAAATTGTCATGGAGGTAAAAGGAATAAGGAACGGCTTACAATTTTATTAGGTGCAAACATGGACGGCTCGGAGAAATTGCCTATTTTGGTAATTGAGAAATCGAAGAAACCTAGATGCTTTTAAAATGTGAAATCTCTTCCCTGTGATTATGAAAGCAACAAAAATGCATGGATGACAGGTACAATTTATGAAGCTTGTTTGAAAAAATTGAATGATAAAATGAGGAAAGCTAAGCGTAACATAATCCTTATAGTAGACAATTGTGCCACCCATACCAAAGATTCGAATAGCTTTAGTAACATTAAAGTGCATTTATTGCCACCGAATTCTACTTCAGTTTTACAACCGATGGATCAGGGAGTTATTAAAGTGTTTAAGCAGCACTACAGAAAACGACTTGTTAAATGGATGATTGGAAAACTGGACAATGCTGGAGATATGAGGAAAGTGAACATTTTGGAATCCATTCATTTTATTTTATCTGCATAGGAGTTAATAACACCATCTGTGATTGCTAATTGTTTCCAAAAAGCAGGATTCTTCGATGGAGAATTAACAGACGAATACGACTATGAATCAGATATTGAAGATGATTGGAAGACAGTACAAAGAAGATTAGATTTCACTGCATCGTTTAAAGAGTATGTGTCAGCAGATGATGAAATATTGCCTTGTGAAGTGCTAACAGTGGATGAAATTTGTGAAGTTGAAGAAGATGATGAAATGAGTGAAGCTGAGAAAGAGGACGTGGGAACTCCTAGTTTACCGGATGCTGTTAAAGGACTAGAAACCTTTCGTCGTTTTGTCGAAAGTGTTGAAAATGTGCCTGAAGAAGTTTTTAAAAGCTTAAGACAACTAGACTGTTTTCAATTAAAGATTGCCGACCAAAAACAAACAAAAAAAAACTAAAACCGACTTTTTCTGTAAAATAAGCTCCAATGACGTTTAAAGTCAAATTTCTCGGATTTCATAAAGATTGGATTCAATAAAGGTAATTACGTTGTTTTACTTCTTTAACTATTTTTTTTACATATGCAAAACAATTTACAAATTTAAACTAAAATTAGATATTATTTCAATAGTATAAAAAAGTTTCAACTGAATACCTATGCTGAAATTATTCCATTTGTTTTTCAGAAAAATTAAATTCCCGTTAATTTTTCCCCTGCTTAAGAAGTTTTCCCGTTTAAGAAGTTTTTTCCATTCATTCCCTTGGAAAACTTCTTAAGCGGGTTTTACTGTATATAGATAGATAGATAGATAGATAGATTACATACACGTGCACTGTCCCACTCCTCCCCACCCCTAGAGACGAATAGATCAAGATATATTATATATATATATATATATATATTATAATTTAAAATTATAATTTTTTGGAAAAGCTGATATGCTTATATGTCGCTTAATATTGAAATATACTTTTGAGCCATTCTGCATATTTCAGAATTACACATGGCCAATGTTATTAAGACATGAAAATTCTTCCAATCATCCACACTCTCCCTCACATACGGTGTACGTGGATGGGTTTGCCTCGGTTATAGCTGGCAATTTCTGAAGGGCGCCAAATCTCAGAAGCCCCCCCTTCCCCACACTTTTTGATGGTATTCGAGAAAATAGAGGAAAACTTCGAGAAAGGCACAAGTAATTCAATGGTCCCCAACCCCCGAGTCTTGGACGGGTACCGGTACGTGGATTAAAATAGAACTGGGTTGCCCAATGAATATTAAATTATTTCGATTTTGTTTACTGCAGTGCATTTTTCTCGGGTTTGTACTAATTTATACCTTTGTGACAGAAGAAATCTTGAAATTATCTTAAGTTAGTTTATTATTTGTTAAACATTTCAAAAATTTCATGATTTAACATCTCATGAATTAAAATTATAGACATAAAATGGAAAATAATTTCGCTTTCCTGAAAGAGAAAAAAACTGAAACAACGGATAAACTGGACATACGCAACACACTTCGGTTGTCATTATCTCCTGTTACCCCTAGAAGCAACAGTCTCGTTGCAAAGAAGCAAGCTCGGGGTTTTTATTGATTTAGCGTTGTTGTGAGTAAAATGTTACACGCTTAAACCAAACGAGCGAAATTCGATCAGTCGGAGCGAAAAGTGAGCCAGTTTTCAAAAGTGAGCTTCTCCTTTAGGAGCGTTTTTCGATCACAAGAGTGAAGCGGAATATAACAATGAGCAAGGAGGGGAAATTCTCGGAAAAAGATAGGAAGCGAGGAGAGGATGCTCAGAAAAAGGACTACGGAAGGACACCTTTCGCGGAAATACCGGTCGGTTTCCAAGGAAACAGATCGCTCCGCAGTGTATCTTTTTTTCGCTCGTTGGGTTTAAGCCTGTAAATCACTTTAAATTCCTTTTTTGGTGTAACTGCATTTTATTTTGTAGGCATACTTAAATACAATGAAATTCAAACTATTAAATCAAAACAATCAACTCTCCCCCTCCACCCCTTGGCGGCCAGCGTTAAAATTATGAAACGTTGACCGGTCCGCGGTGGTAGAAAGATTGGGGAGCACTGCTCTAAACAACACATTTGGTTAGTTGCCTTCCAGGCAAAAAACAGAGTATATAATTTGGAATTGCTTGTTGTGTTAATTTTTTTAAAAACTCTTCCATAGAAACATCTCTGTGCTGCTGCCATGAAAGTTCTTGAAAAAATACCAGAGAAAACAGTGGAAATAGATACATCAGTAAGTAAAGAAAGCAAATGAACTATTTTTAAAATCCTGTTAACCATCTAATGCGCACGGTAGCATATATGCTATCCTCCTTTAAACGTTATTTTTTAAAGGGAAAGCTTTTCAAAATGTAATTTTGAAGTAAAAAACCGTTCATGGCACCTTTATTAATAATTGTATTAGTTTGGGGCCACAGATGCCAAAGTTAATGGATGAAAAACATTTCAGAAGCAACATGGATAAAGTGAACAAAAAAACATGTTTCCAATGATAAGACAGGAAACTTGGCTTTTACTAATAATCATAACAATATTTAATTTGAAGTAAAAATTAATAATTGCCATTTGTATATAAGAAAATATATGCTTTTTCACTAGATACAACGTAATTTTTTAAAAAGTTTCGGTTTTAATAGAAGTGTTTTAAAATCATGGTACTACCATTGAAAAAGAATGTAATAGTAATTCCTCTCACAATTTTTTATTATATTTACGTTATTTGACTTAGGACACCATTTCAACGGAAAAATTATTTTTTGCTTGGGAATTTCTTATAGTGAGCATTAGAGTCTTTATTGTGATTGTTTTTGTGGAAAACAAGTTTTGAACACTGATTCAGGAAAATAAATACCGAGTTTCTAGTATTTGGAATTTTTTTGTGACAAAAGTCGAAAAATTAATTTGTCAAAAACACGCAGAACCCGTTTCTGCAAATACATTAGTGAAATGAATTTATCAGCATTATCCAAAAAGAAAAAAACTCTCTCCAACCACCCCATGCCCTAGAGAAATAATGCACCGGTCATCAAAATTAAAGGATAATGGCATAAATAAAACGTAATAAATACTTAATGAAAATTTATTTTAGAAATTGCCCAAAAACTTTAGTTAACATAAATTACAATGTTTTCCCATTAAGTATTCTAAAAAAAACCAAATTAATTAAAACCAAATTTAAGAGACTTGGAAAATCAAGGCAAAATTGAATCGCGTCTTATTATTATTAATATTATTTTCAGTCTTTATTATGATTTATGGTTACCTCAGGTATGTATACCACGCATCTTGATTTCATAGACTATACCAAAATGTCGATTAAGTTTTGTGAAATTGCACAACACTCTTCTAAAAGTGCACTTTTTAGCTCCTGGAAGGTCCGAGGAGAAACGTATCACCCTGAATTTGGAATCGCAAAGCATTCTACACATACTGAATCGGACTACACATGCTGAATCGGACAAGAGCGGAACGGAATATAACAATGGATAAGTCGGATGAGAACGTGGTAGCAATCATTAATTGGCTTTTACCAGGCCTATCATCTGTGCCTCGGATAGTTATTGTTCCATCATTACCGGTCATTCTTACTTTTTCGTATGTTAATTTTTTCCCGATGGTCCAATCTTTACGCTCAGATCTGATCCGGACGATAATGTTTGCCGTTAGTAAAGCCGACAACCATGTCCATATCGCACTTTCTCCCAGGTTTCTGAACAGTTCATGATCACTATTCCTTGATAATTGTGTGAATAATGCTGATTGACTAAGTCATTAGGCGGGAAGAGTGACCCACAGGATATTACACAAGGTCATTCATTCTTCGCTCTAGCTTAAAATGCACGTATCTTTTCACATGTCCAAGATTCCTCTTACTTTAACTTGGCTGTGTAAACAGCTACTTTTATAGGATTTTGCCCTACTTTCATAGGATTTATCTTAATGCCGGATAAGCAGATTTCAAAGAGATTTGTAGGAATGACTGTAATCATCGTAATAATGGTAATGTACGGATTTTTCATAAATATTTTCATTTTACATTATTATTTATCTTTTTTTATATTAGATTTTTTTTATTAAGATCAAGATTACTAATTTTTTACAAATATAACATTGACTGTAAGTATAATGTTTTTAAAAACTAACAATAAATCTTAATCCATATCAATTATAATAATCAATCAAAAGTAACTGTGCATTCGTCTGATGTCTGTTAATGAATCCCCCCAAAAATTTAGAGTTTCCATGAACATTCCTTAAAAATGACTGATCAAATGGACTCTGAAATTAAGACTCCTTTTCAAGTAATTACATATATTTTAAATCTCACTAATATTTCTTTAAAACTCGTTTTCCCTCCAAATTTTGAAGGCAATATCACTTAAGGAAAATATATTATATGCCCCCCTAAATTTCACTCTCGTTACTCTTGTGATATAAAGTACAAAAAATAAATAAATAAATATAAGTATGTATGAAAATATGAATAAATTGAAACACTAAAAAATAAACAAGGGAGAATATGTAATACTACGATTTTCCCAAATTTTCATCGATTGTGCATGTACAGTTTCAACAAAAGCCATAGGTTCCACATCGTAAGCTACGGGTGGTTAGCTCTTCCGGCACAGGAAAGATGCTAATTGCCTCGGCTCCACGCCCGCTTTCCTCCGTGCCAGTGATCTATCCTATCATTGACGAGCGGAAATACGTTAGCAAGAGATGAGATAAGTTCTCCCCGGTACAATCATGGATTCCGCTGCGCTTTCTCCCGAAGTGATGATCGACATTTCTGAGACCGATGCCGTTTGCTACTAGGAGAAAGATGGTCAATGCATTCAAGTGATATCTTCTGTTTGCAAGTGTTCTGACACCAAATATCCTCGATATGACCGACTATTGTATCCATTAGCAAAATTTCTGATCAAAACAACACCCCTAAACAGTGTAAAGTGGATTTCCAATTCCTGACTGATTCAATGCTTAAAAAGTGCCTCCGAACTCTTGATATGACACTTTGGTATTACTGCGGATAATGACCATTATCTCATCATAAACCATTACCTCACTAATAAATACGAAACTGAATTGAAGAACAGGGTTGAAGAAACATAGCTAAACACTCTTTAACGCTTAACTCCTGGAAACGTTAAAAGCGAGCTTCGGTGCTCGAGTAAGCTGAGTCGTTAGTTGTACCAGTAAGAATGTTGCCATTTGCCGGGAAGATAAAAACCAAGTTTCTATGCACAAACGGTACGCATGCATGTACCTTATAAGCTATAGTGCCACTAATAGTGTACACCTATATTACAGCATCCCTCCCCCGAAATCGCAGGTAGGATACATTCTATGACATTTTGTATTAACCCATTTGTACCTGGATATTTTTGCGACTTTCTTTGATTTTTACTGATAACAGAAATAATAGATAAATTTCTGATGTCAACTTCTTCAACAAGGGATGATTTCTTTTAAAAGCATTATGCATAAAATCGAAATATGAACATCCTACTTGGTCATGTTAAAATATTTTGTAGAGTTGAGGCTCAATACTCATGAATAAAGGCTAGGAAAAATAAATAACGTTTTCGACTAATAGCGAAAATGCCGTCCCAAAAAAGGGACGCTAGGCATAAATGGGTTAAATTCGGCAGATCGACCAGAGCGAATTCTCGCAGGAGTAGGTTGACATGGTAATGGACTTGGTAATAGTTCTTTTGAGTCTAGCAATCTATTACAGGTCATTTTGTCATACTCCAAGAAAGCTAGTTTTAGTCTGTCTAATACCAGTGGAGTAATGCAGCTGATTCATCTCAATTAGAAAGTCCTTTTCTAAGCGAGGAATTACTCTGTGAGGTCCATCAAATGGAGGAGAAAGAGGTTTTTCACAGTACCATTGCATGCACTTTCCCAGTTCTAGGTGTAGGAATGGAGCTCTTTTTGAATTCTTCGACGTCAGTGTCGATGATACTTTTTTCATGATGTTACGCAGCCTTTCTACCAAGCACAAGCGTTCAAAAGATGATTTTTTCCGATGACTGCATCAATTCTGCTGGAAGATGAAGAATCGTTTCATAAACTATTCCGGCGAACGTGCTATTTATGGCGTGTTTGAATGCTGATCGGAGTCGCAGAAGTACAACAGGTAGAACTTCAGTCCATTTATGTGAATGGCAATTGAGTTTCGTTTTGAGGGATCTGTGGAAACGCTCGACTAGCCTATTCGAGTATGGATGATATGGTGTGTTGCGTATGCGTTAGATGTTAAAGATGCAAATAACTCTGACTGAATTTGACGGCCTTGGTCAATAGTTATGACGTATGGGATACAAAATCGGGCAATCCTGTGTTATAAGTGCACGGGCCATTGTTTTATCTCTGATATATGTTATAGGGATGTCCTCTGACCAGCGGGTGAATCTTACCATACATGTTATTAAATAGGTGTGTCCGCCAGTTGTCTGCAGTGGTCCGACTAAATCGATGTACACATGATCAAATCGATTCTCAAGTCCAACCACTCCAACCGTCCACTCCAAGTGAAAACGGTTGGAGTGGACTTTTCGCATGGCGAGTAATTTTGTCTCTTTGGCATGGAATGCATGCCCTGAGCTTTTTCCGATGTGTTTATTTAGTGGCAGCAGCGTGAAACGTTCGTGGATTAGTCTGAGCGATGCACGAATTCTTGGACGCAAATTATGAATAGCCAGGAATATGTTTTCCGAAATTTTAGAGATATATATGTGAGCAACTTCCTATTTGTCGTGTTCGTTAGTTCGTCATCATATAACTGCGCTTTAGCGATTGATGCAAAATCAATTTCAAGCAAATGTAATACTTCGATGCGAGACAATGCGACTGCAACGGTATTTTTGATTTCGGAGATGAGCTGAATGTCGGTGCTAAGTTGTACGATATAATCTATCTGCCTTAATTGTCTCGGGGAACATGATTCAGATTTTTTACTTAGAGAGAATGTTAACCGACGGTGGTCAGTAAAAAATGTAAAATTATGTCCTTCAGCCATAGGGCGAAAGTGTTTTACCGCAGCGTATATGGATAACAGCTCCCTATCATTGGTACTACATTTCTTTTATGCACTAGTTAACTTACGGGAAAAATGCTATCGGTCTGAGGCCTTTGAAATAGTGAGCTGCAGAACCGTGCCTATGGCAATGTCGGATGCTTCCAAAAAAGGGAAAGGGGAGTAATATGTTAAAGTCGCGCAAGTGGGGAGATCATGCTTACATTGCTTAAAAGAGTTTAGCGTAGCATCCCTATATTCAATTATGCGCTCATAGTTCTTTTTACCTCCTTCTAGGACGTAATTTAATGGCCTTTGTATTTGAGCAGCTTTTGGAATCAATTGCCTATAACAATTTACCATAGCTAGGAAACGTCGTAGGTTTCCAATAGTTCATGTTTAACCCTTTATAAGGCCGTGGTAAAATACTTACCACCTACGGTCTATTAAATACAGAAATCAATTGTCATTAGTGAATTTTCTGAATTTTGTTCAATTATATTCTATGTATATTTTCCCCATACATCTAGATTCTAAATTATATTTGGCTTATGAGCTTTTCTTTCATTCGCAATTTTAAAGAAAGCTCGAATAATTACTCGAAAATTGAGCATAAGAATCATCGCTTTTAATTATATATTTTTGCGTTTAATTCCGTGTACAAGCAGCAGGTAGTTTTCCGACTTTGATTTAGTATATAATTAATGTATTCTCCTGCAAAATTTCTATGTTTGTTTAATACTCGTTTCTCCAATTTCCACGTGGGATATTACAGTAGAGGGAAAATATAGGAATTAATCCTAAAAAATAGGCCAGAAAAATTCTAAGTAATTTCGACTCTCTGCACATACACTCGCCTTATAAAGGGTTATGTTATGTTCATGATGGCTTTGACTTCAGTTCGTAATGGTTTTGCATCGAATGTCGTGATCAGGCAACCAAGAAAAGGTAAAGAGATCTGACCAAAATTGCATTCTGCAGAATTTAAATTATATTCGCTGTCGAATATTTGTATGCAGTCCTAAATATGTGGGACAGAGTAGCGGTCAGGGACCGCCTTACTATTAAGCCATCGGGTTGGCGCCAATCAACTTTTTGTTTCCGCACTATAAGTGGATTCGACCGAGGGCTTTTGGACGGTCGAATAATACTTTGAGTTATCAAAATCTGGCATTCTCGTCGGGCTTCTTGTTGAGCGTGCAGGGGTCAGGTGACGATGTTTAGAAAAAATGAGGTGCCCTTAGGTTTCAATAAAATGATACACTATGCTACTCGGGCTTCCAGTTTTCGACGGATTACAAGGGTTTGTTAAAGATAATTAACGCGAGAGGATATGAATGTATGAAGAATTATCAGTCAAGGTACTAATTGATAGGAACTGCGTTGATAGGCAGTTTGGACAGATGATTTTAGGTGGATTAGTAATCCCGTCAATAAGACAATTATGTTTAACCCTCTCCCTCCGCATCCCGCGATTTCCACCTATTTAACTGTGCAAGCCACTATTTCCCCGTTCATGGTTTCATTTCAGCTTTCTGTGATGTTTAATTGTTTATTTAAATGTGGGCTAACAGATGGCGTTAGTTGTCCACATTTCTGCGAAATATACCAGAATTTTTTGCAACATTTTGCGAGCTCTTTTCAAAGCTAGCTTCAAAAAGTACGAGATTTTTTAACCCATTTATGCCTAGCGTCCCTTTTTTGGGACGGCATTTACGCTATTAGTCGAAAACGTTATTTATTTTTCCTAGCCTTTATTCATGAGTATTGAGCCTCAACTCTACAAAATATTTTAACATGACCAAGTAGTATGTTGATATTTCAATTTTTATGCATAATGATTTTAAAAGAAATCATCCCTTGTTCAAGAAGTTGACATCAGAAATTTATCTATTATTTCTGTTATCAGTAAAAATCGAAGAAAGTCGCAAAAATATCCAGGCACAAATGGGTTAACCTACTCTGATGAAAGAAATACGCATCGAGAGGGTTAACATCGACGAGTAAGTTAAAATGTGTTACAAAATCTACTCCTATACTAGGCCGTGGCTAACGAAATAGACAGGCTCCGGTGGTCACGCCGACTTTTGAAGTTACGTGACTCTGAGAGAGTAAGGATCTGCTCTTCTGATACTCTTGCGCTTACTCAGAGAAATACATACACACAAATAAAGCTTTAAAACAATTTATTTTTAGACTTACCTTTGATAAACATTCATATTTTTGTAAGAATAAAGATAATCTCGCTGATCAAATGAATAGTCCTTTTTCAGTTACTTGAATATATCCCCACACTATATTCATGAATATATCCCCACATTACTTAATTTGTTGATTCTCTCATTTTTAGAAAGAAATATTTTAACTAAAATTTGCTATAAATACAAAATAACTTAAATATTTGATACAAAAAAAAAGAAAGAAGGAAGGAAGGAAAACACAAAATAGATTAATAAAAATTACCTTTTCTTATTCTCTAAAAAAAAGCAACCACTTACATTTTCTTCTTTTTAAGTACTAATACCCATAGGAACTTGATAAAATTAAAATACACTCTATAACAAATAAATCGACTCTCCAAGAAGATTGAGACGAAAATTGGTGGATAGGAAGACAATGTGCAGAATAGTAAATTATTAAAATTTCAGAACAATTGAATAATTTATTTCAGAATTACAGTATTAAGTTCAATAAGGTGTTGACCCGCCGCTAGCATGGATACAAGCTGCCACACGGCGTGGCATAGACCGATAAAGCTCCCGGATGATCTCTTGCGGTATTTCCTGCCAAATTCGCTCCAACTGTCGAACGAGGTCATCAACAGTCCGTGCCAGATGCAACCGCCTTCCCATCATATCCCAGACATGCTCGATGGGAGAGAGATCTGGCGATCTGGCAGGCCAAGGAAGAGTTTGACAAGCTTGCAGACAGTTTAGAGCAACACAAGCCGTATGTGGTCTGGCATTGTCCTGCTTAAAAACCAGCCCAGGGCACTGCAAAAAGAACGGTAGCAAAACAGGTCTTAGGATGTCGTCCACGTACCGCTGTGCAGTAAGTGTACCTCTAATGACGACCAAAGGGGTCCGGCTGTCAAAGGAAATGGCACACCATACCATAATGCCTTGTTGAGGGCCGGTGTGGCGTGCAATGGTGAAAGCAGGATCCCCCCTCTGCCCCGTGCGTCTCCAAACACGTCTTCGATGATCGTCAGGACACAGTTGGAAGCTGGATTCGTCGCTAAAGACTATACGTCCCCAGTCGGCATCATTCCAACCTGATCGAGTCCTGCACCACTGTAATCTGGCTCGGCAGTGTGCAGGCGTGAGTGGCAGGTGGCGTAACGGTCGGCGCGAGCGTAGATTTCGCTCCATCAACCGTCTGTGAATGGTCATGATGGACACTGGTGTTTGGGTTGAACGTCTGATGGTTGATAAAGAAGGCGCTGTAACAGCTGATCGGACCATCACTCTGTCCTCACGATCTGTTGTAGCCCTAGGTCGACCGCTACCATCCTGACGCTGCACTCTGTCATTTTCCACCCATCCTTGCCAGCATCTTCGAATCGTTGCATCGCTTCGACTCAAATGACGAGCAATTCTCCGATCAGTCCAACCGGCCTCTTTCAATCCAATGATACGACCTCTGTCAAACTCTGACAGTTGCTCGTAATGAGCACGAATCCTGCAGCGAGGCATTTTTTAAGTTGTTGAAAGGTCATCTGAATCGCAATCAAACCGAAAGTTTTAACAACCGTTGAAGAACTGGTCCTTATATACGTCTTCTGGATGCGCAGTTCCGATGCACTAGAGATCAAACTATTCATTCATTGGACACCAAATTTGAATCATTTGCATATCTGTTCAAAACATTCATGCGAAATTTCAAAGCAATCGGATGACTGTTTCTTGGTGCGTAGATTTTTTTGTTATAGAGTGTATAACTATCAGATAAAACATTTTTTTTTCTTGCCTTAATCTCTGGATGTTTTCAATATTAATAAATTTAAGGATCAAAGCAGCAATAATGACTCAGCAATAAGAATCTCTGAATGTATTTCTAATGACGTTCAAAAATTATTTTTAAGTACAAATAAAATAATCCAACTTTTATATGACTAAATAAATAATACATGCAGTAAAGTTCCGTCGATATTATCAACGGATTATGTGATGATGAACTAACGAACGCACCAAACTCCATGGTAATAAAACTGGGAAATTTGACTCGAGCTGAAATATAAAATATGTACTTGAGAATGAGGGCACGTTACAATAATGAGAGGAGCGAGGATTCTAAAGATTTAATTTAGTTTTATATAAAATTTTGTGGGACTGTTTTTGTTTTGGACGCCTGATAAAACTGGCGTTGGAATTGTATGATTTATGTTAGAGTAATAAAGGTTTTTATGTAAGTCCCATAAATTGCTTTGCCTTTTGTTGAAAGGAAGCTAAAAAAACCCGTACTGGCGCAGCAGCGATAGGATCAAAATCTAGGAAGTGGAGAAGTTATTTAGTTGTGAGAAGAGCCATGTCGTTTTTAAATAAGGGAAAGAAGGAAGATTTAATTAAGTTAGCGGAAGAGATCGGTGAAAATCCTTCACCTGGTTTGTTACTACCGGATCTAAAGAAAATGATTACCAGTAGTAATATTTATGAAGAAGATTTAGAATTGGTCAAGGAAATGCTTAGTTCATTTATTGAAGAAAGAAAACAACGGGAACAAAGAGAGTTTGAACGGGAACAAAGAGAATTTGAAGAAAGAAGAGAAAGAGAACAAAGAGAATTTGAAGAAAGAAAGCAAAGAGAATTTGAGGTAAGGAAATTGGAAATCGAGGCAAATAGTAGAATAGACTTCTCAACAAACGTTACAGACGAAAATTTTAGAGACGCTGGGAAAGCTAGGTTGGAACTATTCAAGTACACACCTAAGTTTGACCCGCGCGAATCTGATATTTCATGCTATTTAACAATGTTTGAAAATCATGCTAATAGATTGAAAGTAGATAACAAGGAATGGGTCTTGTGTTTATTAAATTTATTACCAAGGGAAATTGTTCAGTTGATTAATAGAGAACCGGTAGAGAATGCAGAAAACTATGAGTATATAAAATCGATTTTGTTAAGACGATTTAAATTAAGCCCTGAAAGTTTTAGGAGGAAATTTATGACCCATCAAAAAGTGCCAGAGAAAACGTGGAGAGATTTCTGTTTTGAAATAACTAACTATTTTGAAGAGTGGGTAAAGGGATTAGAAATCGAGGATTATGACGGGTTGAAGAAATTGATTATCGCTGACCAAATCAAGAGGAGAGTTCCACATGAAATACGTGAGCATTTTTTGGACCAGTGGTCTAATTTGATAATCCCGTCTGAGTTGGCAGATAAACTTGACGAATATGTTAACGTCCATGATTTAGGGAAGAGGTCGTGGGGAGGTGATTCGAAAAATAAAGGTAATGAGAGAACTTATGAGCGTCCAATGGAACAAGGAGCTAGGATGGCGTCGAAGTCTCCGTCTCAAACCATTCCTAAGTGGGTTCAGAAACGTCAAGATGAAACGTTGGTTAAACGCAGATTTAACCCCACATGCTTTAGTTGCGGTAAAGAGGGACATATTTCTAAGTTCTGTGGGCATGGACGACAATTTAAAAGCAATATGACGAATGCTCAAAACAATACTTTTACTCGAAAAATTTCACAACCGAAAGTAAATACTGTAAGCGCTGAAACAGCCGAGAAAACAGATGTGTTGACAGCAAAGATCTCTGTTCCATTATCTCAATCAAGTAATCACAAAAAATTGGATGACCTAATTGAGATTGAAATCAAATGTGGAAAATCAATTTTTAATGGTATAGTAGATTCTGGTGCACAGATATCTGTAATTCGCGAGGAATTAGTACATGATACACCTTTTGAAGGAGAAGGACAAATAGAGTTATCGTCCGCTTTTGGCGATAATGAAACAGCTCCACTTAGGACATATGAGATGAAAATCCACGATGGTGAACATGGCGATACAGCAATTATGTGTGCCGTTTCAAAGAAACTTACCAGTGATATGTTAATAAGTCGTTCAGCTTTTGAGATGCTAAATGAGAACATTGAACTTTATCATACTAAAGAATTATGGCAAGAAACAGTTTCAAATGTGGAAGCAGAAGCTGTAGGGAAATCAGAGGAGGACGTAAATGTACAAATATCTTCGGATTTGAATTCCACTACGCCGAATGTGAATGTCTTGACAGCAAGTGAGTCTGCGAGTAGAAAGCTAGATGCCATTTCAGAGTTCGCGAAACTTCAAGGCGATGACGAGACACTCAAGAGATGCTTTGATTGGGCGGAAAGGCAAGAAAATTCGTATCTCATTGATCAGGGAATACTACAGCATAAGGATTATGTCTGTGGAGAAAAAATTCAGCAAGTAGTAATTCCAAAAGAAAGAAGGAATTTCATTTTAAGAATGGCACATGAGATTCCTTTGGCAGGACATCTAGGGGAAAATAAGACTCTACAAAGAATCAGATATTCATTTTACTTTCCTAATATCAGGCAAGATGTAAAGTTATACTGTCAAAGTTGTAAAGAATGTCAATTGAGGAGAACTAGCACCTATCGGGATCATATTCCCATACAGCCTATCGTTAGGCCTGAAAATCCTTTTGAAGTCTGGAGCGTAGACTGTATAGGACCACTAGAGCCTGCATCAAGGAGAGGACATCGATATATTATTTGTGCCGTGGATTTATGTACTAAGTGCGCTGAGGCAATTCCAGTGAAAGAGATTAGTGCCAAGACAACGTGTGACGTTTTAATGAAGATTTTCACTCACACCAGTTTTCCAAAAGTGATATGCACCGACCAGGGTACAAATTTCACTTCCAAACTGACTCAATCATTTGAAAATCTGTTAGGGGTAGCGCCACGTTTTTCGACACCCGGACATCCGGAAAGTATGGGGGCAGTAAAACGATGGAATAAAACTCTTAAGGAGATGATGAATAAAAACATACAAGAGTATGGGAGAGACTGGGATATACATATACCATATCTCATGTTCGCGTATCGTGAAGTGCCACACAGCACCACGGGGCTATCACCATTTCAATTGGTTTATGGGCGGTTACCACAAGGACCATTATCTTTATTGAAAAGTATTTTGACGGGAGAACGAGCTATCCCAACGACCGCGTCCAGACCAATCACTAAATATCTTGAAGATTTAGTTGAAAATATACGTAGAGCTAATGAGGTCGCTTCCGAAAACACCGAGAAAGCTCAAAGAGAATACGTTTCCAGATATAATCTCCGTGCGAGAGAAAAACAGTTTGCCATTGGCGACAAAGTGTTGATATTACTCCCATCATCAACTCACAAACTTTTAAGCACTTGGATTGGACCGGCAACGGTTATTCAGAACACCAGACCACATTCGGTAAGAGTTGAATTAGAGGATGGTAGTACTAGAGAACTACACGTGAATAAAGTACGACCGTATGTGCAGAGGGTAAATCACATTGGTGTTGTTTACGAAATGTATGAAGAATTTGGCGTAATCCATTACGCTCCTACTGATAAAACAAAGAAAGAGGTAGAGGACATCCGAAAACATTTGGAGAAAACTGGAAATCATAGTTTAACTAAAGAGCAAACTCAAGAGTTATTTGATGTACTAAAGATATATATGGACATTTTTAGTTCAAAGCCAGGACATGCCAAAGTCGACGGGCATTATGTTAAAGTTACGGAGAACTGCACGCCAAAGAGACTCAAACCATATCGAGTACCCATCAGTTTACAAAAAGAAGTGGATCGCCAAATCGAGGAGCTAATTGAAATGGACCTCATTGAACCAAGCGATAGCGAATGGGCACATCCTGTTGTTTGTGTTGCCAAAAAGGACGGAAGCGTTAGGTTATGTATTGATTTACGACTATTGAATAGTTTCACGGTGCCTGATTCATATCCCATGAAAATTGCCAGGGATTTAATATTCAGAGTAGGACAAGCTGCATTTATAACCGTCATAGACTTAACGAAGGGATACTGGCAGATTCCCATGCATGAAGAATCCAAGCATTTCACCGCCTTCGTAACACATTCGGGGCATTATCAATGGAAAGTCTTACCTTTTGGGATGAAGAACGCCGGAGGGACATTCCAGAGATCAATGGATAAAGCATTATTCGTACATCGTGATTATTGCTGTGCATACATTGACGACGTAGCCATTTTCTCTAACAGTTGGGAAGAACATTTAAAGCATATAAGCCAAGTCTTTAAAACATTGAGTAAGTAGGACTTACTGTAAATCTTGGAAAATGCGAGTTCGGGAGAACCCAGGTAAAATTTTTGGGCCATATTGTAGGTTCCGGTCGGCATACACCAGATCCAGAGAAGATTGAACCTTTAAAGAGGATATCAAGACCTACTACCAAGAAAGAGCTAAGAAGCTTAATCGGGCTAGTTAATAATTTTGCCACTAACAGATCTAACCAAGAAGAAAGTACCGATTACTATACCGTGGGGCTCCGCTGAGGACCAATCGTTTACTCGATTGAAAGAGGAATTGATGAAGATACCTATCTTACACACCCCAGATCTTGACAAGCCGTTTCAGTTGTACAGTGACGCATCAGCTACAGCTATTGGCGCGTGTCTCGCACAAAAGGACGCCAAGGGAGAAGAAGTCCCTATTGCTTTTTTCAGCAAGAAACTAAACCCCAGCCAAACGAAATGGTCTACGATTGAGAGAGAAGCATATGGAGTTTTAGAAGAACTAAAAAAATTTGATACTTGGATATTTGGCGCGGAAATCCAGATCGTATCAGATCATAACCCTTTAACATATTTGACAGATGGTCTTCCACACAGCGCCAAATTAACAAGGTGGGCTTTAGCGTTGCAGCGATACAATTTGAAAATTACTTGTCGAAGGGGCGTTCAACATGGAAATGCTGATGCATTATCCAGGCTCAAGTTAGATCCTTCTTAATAAAGTGGGATCAGGTTTATGAATTTTTATATTGAATTGTTATTGTAAATTGAATTATTACTGTGTATTATGAGGATATAATTACTTATTTTTCGAACCTGTTAAAAAAAAATTATTAATAATACATTGATCCGGATAATCTGGTACATGTCCATAAAAGATCGTAAACAAAGATTTTCTTTCTGCAGCATCGTCACTCCTGTGACGGATGTGCTTTCCCCCATGGGAGTAGTAAAGTTCCGTCGATATTATCAACGGATTATGTGATGATGAACTAACGAACGCACCAAACTCCATGGTAATAAAACTGGGAAATTTGACTCGAGCTGAAATATAAAATATGTACTTGAGAATGAGGGCACGTTACAATAATGAGAGGAGCGAGGATTCTAAAGATTTAATTTAGTTTTATATAAAATTTTGTTGGGACTGTTTTTGTTTTGGACGCCTGATAAAACTGACGTTGGAATTGTATGATTTATGTTAGAGTAATAAAGGTTTTTATGTAAGTCCCATAAATTGCTTTGCCTTTTGTTGAAAGGAAGCTAAAAAACCCGTCCTCATGCTATCAATATCTTTTAAAAGGACACTACAAAATTTATTACAAGCAAATTTTAAAAACATATAGATAAATACTAAGCATGCATACTTTTTGTATGCCTATTAATGTAATGATCATGGAGACACTTTCACTCATTTTCCAGAGATAATTAAAAGTTATTATATTCCTTCTTGAAAGAGTATATAAATAATATTAAAATTTTAGTTTGTTAAAAAACATTTGGTTCGTATGCATTATGTACAGCAAATTATGCTACCTCTAGTAATTTCTATTTTTAATCAATCATCAACAAAAAATCTAGAAAGATTGAAATTCAAATTTAGACAAGCAAAATTTAATACCCATATTTAAACCCAGGTAATATTTCAGTAGTTTCCTCTCTTGCATTCTTGAAAAAAATCTTTTTTCTCAAAAATGTAGTTTTGAGAAAAAGTATTTATAATTTGATAAGTATTTTGAGAGTATCTCAAACTATCTTTGAGAAGTAACTCAAAAGTATTTTGAGAAGAAGTTTGTAGAATCAACACAATTACATTTTAAAATTTTATCAACATTAGACACTTTAACATTACTAATAAACATGTTCTAAACCAAATATTCAAAATTAACAATAAATAATTAACATATGACGGATATCATTAAAATTTACAAAACAAATAGTTTCTTTACCTTCAATTTAAGTACTAATATCCATAGGAACTATGGGTATCTATCCTTTGGGTACTCCTTAATCTCACCTTTTTAAATTTAAATTACCTTGTCAACACGAATAATTTCATTTTCTTGGAAATGCTTAATGCATATTGTGAGATATTTCAAATGTGTTAATTCGGCAGGAATAGCTCTTAGCCATTTTTTTAAAGCTCTGGGTAAACCGAATGTGTTGACAGTTTCGCGTTCGCCTTTGTAATTTGACCGACATCCATACACGCTGCACATCCGAGGCATTTTCAAAATAAATGAATGATTTAAATGAACACGAAATTCAAACGTAAATTGCAGAAAACACAATAAAAAAGCATCTTTTTCTAAAAGATAACAATAAACAGAGGGAGAACTTTGTGAACACAAACATTGAAAGCATAACGGAATTTCAGAACATATTTCAGACCAACTCCCGCGATTAAAAATTCGAACTTCAACCGCATTGGATCACGTGATATTTCACTACCGTATCCTGTATTTTTCGTCAGCCACGATACTAGGCTGAGTGACGTCAGCGACTATAAATGATCTGGAAAACAGACGCCTGAATGAAAGAATTATTTTTGAGAGTTTTGTGTCGTAGGTTTTGAATTCCGTGTTGTTTGTGACAAAAATAGTTAAATTATCAGGCTCACAGTGATTATTGCGGTTGCGGGGTATCAAGGAAACATGAGCTCCCTTGTCAGTTAGGAATTTTAATTGCATTTCTGAATCGGTCAATAAAACAGGGTCAGTTGGGGAAAATGGGGTATGGGAAAATATTGAAAAACATCGTTTTTCACCATTTAAAATTTAGATGTTTCATTGCCTTTTTCTATGGAGATATACTTTTACAACACAAAAAGTATGTCTGTTGAAGTTTTACGATATTTCAATAACATTAATATAAGCAAAACTTCTTGTTTTCGCTCTAAACAAACTGCCTGTTAACAAGTGATTTTGAAAAACTTTCTTCTAGATTCCTTATAATTACATAGAACATTGATATTTTGATACATATTAGTAGACACACTTCAAAAGAAGTAGATTATATAAAAAAAAGTAAAATTATATTTTTATTATTTTATTTTTTCTGGGGAGGGGTAAAGTGGGGGTATGGTTGGACTTAGCAAAGTTCTATACTATATTGACATTTCTGTTTCTCTCTTAGTAAATACTGTTACGAATTTTCGGGGCAACCCGCTGCTCTGTGGCTTAAAATGCTTTAAAATTCGTATTCTACGCTTCAAATAGATAAATTTTGCTTTTTGTAGCATCAAAATCGGCCAATTAGAACCGGAGATATGGAGGTTTCGGTTTGCCATTGTTTTTCAATGGAGGTTCTAGAAATCTCGAGAAATATTAGTCCTAGGGCTTCGATCTCTTCACATGTGGGGACTTATCTTTGGTGCCAAAGTTGGCAATATTTCGCCAAAGTTGCCAAGCCTGGCGACTTTTTGGTCATTTGGCGCGATTTTTCCAATGGGGCCTGGAAGTTGTTTTTCCTGCATTAAAAACGCATAATAACCTAACATTTCTCTTCTATGACATAATCAGAAGTCCCGCTTTATCTGGAATCTTCGAGGAATATACTTTTCTAGAAACTGCTCGCACCTTCTGCCTCCTCTATAAATTCCAGCAGCGCGCTGCCCCGACAGTTCAGTGCGAGTTGAACGCCCAGTGTGAGAGAACGCGTATTGTGAAAGCTCTCTCAGCGAGTACGCTTGCTTTGTGACTTGATAGTGCTACAGCAGCTGTGTTTTGGCTTGCTTTAGTGATGCTGTTTTTAAAAAGCTGTGTGTAAATTCTTCATTGCTGTGTCTTAAGGGATTGTGTACGATATCCCTTGAATATTTCCACTGAATTTTTGCCTGTGAAAGTGACTGATTTTGTGTGAGAAATACAGCATTTGTGAGAGCTTCTGATCTAAGCGGATTGTTAAAAGCACGTTAAAGCTGGATTGTGCTTGTGAATTGTGTACAGCTGATTGTTCTACGGAGTTCTAGAAGCAATAAAGTTTGTGTTCTATCCTGACAAGTGACTTTTTACTTGAACTTTTTACACCAACTGGACTTTAGAACGACGAACCCCAGGAGTAGCAGAGTAATTCCGCAACATTTGGTGTCAGATTCGGGATTCTAAAGGAAGACTTTAATTTTCCAGTTTATGGTTTTGACTAGACAAAAAAATGGAGGAACAACTTCAAAAGCTCATGAATATGATGCAGGAAATGAAATTCGGACAAGACGAAATGAAAACCGGATTAGAAGAGATGAAAACCGGACAAACCGATTTAGAAAAGAAAATTGAAGCCGGACAAGCCGATTTAGAAAAGAAAATTGAAGCCGGACAAGAACAGATGAAAGCGGATTTAGAGAAGAAAATTGCAGCCGGTCAAGAAGAAATGAAATCGGGATTGGAGAAAATGGAGACTGCTTTGGGAAAATTAGAGAAATTTGAAAAGAGTGTGCAGGAAAATCAAGAGATAATGGAGAGAATAATGTCGCTCCTAGAAGAAAGTCAAGAGAAAAACATGAAAGAATTACATGAAGAATTTAATAATAAAATCGAGGAAACGATTGCGAATAAGTTAGAAGAAAAACTGGACTGTTTAGTAAAGCTGGGAAAGGTACCTGAAAACATGAGGTCGTCGTCACGCCGCCAAGCAGTGAAATTAACGCCTTATGACGGAAAGACTCCCAGGGAAGCATACAAGACCCAATTTTTAATCGACGCTAAAGCCAATGGTTGGAGCGAGTCCGAGAAAGCGGACCAACTGGCTGCTTCCCTTAGCGGAGATGCAATTAACGCATTGCAAACTATTGGAGCGACGAAGATAGGAGATTTTGACGCCCTCGCAAGTGCCTTGGCGATGAAATTCGGAGAGAAGTGCCAGAAAGAATATAGTAGAATCCAACTTAAGTCAAGGATGCAGAGACCTGGCGAGACCCTACAAGAGCAGGCTTCCGACATAGATAGGCTGTGTCATCTAGCCTATGGCAGTTATCCTGATAACGTTCGAGAGGAAGTTGCAGTGCAACATTTTATTGAAGGCCTCTTGGACTCTGAAATTCAGAAAGCATTGATCTTGGCGGATTATAAAGATCTCAGGTCCGCCCTTGTATTCGCCATGAAGCTAGAGGCAGCTCAGCTGGCCGTAAGAAAAGAGCGGCGTAATGTTTGAGTTGTGTCATTCCAGGAGCCTACGGATGGAGAAATGGAGAGATTAGAGAATACATTAAAGACCCTGGAAAATCTGGTGGAACGACAAGAACAGTCAGAGCCAAGAAAAGTGAAATGTTGGAGGTGCAACAGCGAGGGGCATTTACGAAAGTACTGTGACGCGCAAAAGAACTCTCGTCACAAAGATCGCAGTTATCAATGCACCAGAGAAGCCCATGAAGGAAGACAGAAAAGAGACGACTTTCAGGAACAGAGGCTGAGGGATATTCAAAAGCCTCGTTTGAAAGTCTTACAGATTTCATCAGTGAATGGCGGCAGTGATGGACTCTTCGAACTTGGATACGTTGATGGTTTCCCATGACACATGGTGATTGATACTGGGGCGAAAGTAACCATCATAAGGACGGATCGGGCCAAGAAATTAAACTTGAAGATTATCTGGACTCCGCCCTCGCTGACCCTCCAGACTGTGACAGGTGACAAGATCGAAGTGGGCGGAAAAGCGCAAGTAGAAATCACGTTTGGAAATGCCAGATACGACCATGTGGTATATGTCGCCAATATTACAGACACTTTTATTCTCGGACTGGACTGTTTAAAATCACACAAATTTAATTTGCGCTTTAAGAATAATGAGCTTCGTTCAGACTCAGAAGAAATAGCTGCGTTCGATATTAGAAATGAAACTGTTTTGCCTGTTCAGCAAATAATAGCCCAGACTGATATCCCTCTACCTCCCAGAACTGATTCAATAATTTCTGGAACAGTAAAAGAAAGCAATAAATTCCGTTTTGGATTAATAGAACACCCAAACAATAGTGATTCCGTCAGAGGAGTACTTGTGGAAGCAACACTTGTGGACTTGTCGAGAACAGAAATTCCAGTTAGAGTAGCAAATGTGACGGACAAGTCGAAGGTGATAAAGAAAAATGAAGTGTTCGCGACATGCACGCCTGTTATCTGCATTAATAAGAACATCAGCCAAACGACAGCTAAATCTTCCGAGTGCCTGACGAAGGAATTAATACAAGACGTGGAGTTAACGGCAGAACAGAGAAGCGCTGCGGAGAAAGTAATAGCTGAATTTGAAGACCTCTTCTCCCGTACTTCGGGTGACTTTGGCCATACGAGCTTAACTCAACATAGGATAGATAGACAGCCATTCTCCCATCAAGCAACATCCTAAGCGGCTGCCGTTTGCTAAGCAAGAAGAGGTGAGCAGACTTTTAGAGGAGATGCAGCGTGATGACGTCATCAAACCATCGACTAGTCCCTGGGCCTCGCCAATTGTTTTGGTCCGGAAGAAGGATGGTTCCACCCGGTTCTATGTGGACTACAGACGTCTGAATGACATTACCAAGAAAGACAGCTACCCTCTTCCCAGGATAGACGACACATTGGACAATTTATCGGGAAATGAATGGTTCTCCACTCTGGATCTCAAGAGTGGCTACTGGCAAGTAAAAATCAATCCCGATGACAGTGAAAAGACTGCGTTCACCACGGGACAAGGATTGTGGCAGTTCAAAGTTATGCCTTTTGGACTCTACAACGCACCGGCTACGTTCGAGCGTCTGATGGAGACAGTGTTGAGAGGACTTTCCTACGAAGCATGCCTCGTTTATTTGGACGAAATCATCATCGTCGGAAAGACTTTCGAAGAGCATCTCGAGAACATTCGAAAGGTACTGCAGAAATTAAAAGAGGCAAACTTGAAACTGAGTCCATCGAAGTGCAATTTGTTTCGTCGGGAAGTACGTTACCTCGGGCACATAATATCTGCCCACGAACTCCGAACCGATCCCGAAAAGACGTCCGCAGTCAAGAACTGGAGTCGTCCGGAGAATATCCATGACTTACGAAGTTTTCTTGGTCTATGTACTTACTTTCGAAAATTCGTGAAGGGTTTTTCTCAAATTGCAAGACCTCTTAACAAATTGACCGAGACTGGACAGAAATTTCTGCGGACTGAAGAATGTGAGTACGCATTCAACGAACTGAAGACGGCTTTAACATATTCGCCGATCTTGTCGTATCCTCACCCTGACAAGCCATTTATCCTGGACACGGACGCAAGTAAGGAGTGTATTGGAGCAGTTTTGTCCTAGGAGATAGATGACCAAGAACACGTCATTGCTTACTGGAGCAAATGCCTTTCAAAAGCAGAACGTAACTATTGTGCTAGGAGAAAGGAACTTCTTGCTATCATTAAGGCCGTGGAGCACTTCCATCATTACCTGTACGGCCGAAAGTTCGGAAGCTCGGCTCCGAAAGCACGGCTCCGAACGGACCATGCGTCTTTAACCCGGCTTCTAAATTTCAAGAATCCAGAGGGCCAAATAGCCAGGTCGATACAGCGATTACAAGAATATGACATCGAGATACGTCATCGGAAAGGGGAATCTCATGGAAATGCAGATGCTTTGTCAAGAAGGCCCTGTATAGACAGCTGTCGCTATTGCTCCAGGGCAGAGAAAAATTATCATCTGAAACATCCCGTTGTCCGCCAACTTACATCATCGGCACCATCTCAAGATCTCTGGAGTGACGAAAATGTTCGGGCGGACCAGTTAGCTGATAGCGACATCAAACCTATTGTGGAGTTACTGGAGAAATCAAGCACTAAGCCCAGCTGGCAAGAAATATCATCTTGCAGTCCGGCAACAAAACAGTACTGGGCTTTATGGGATTCGCTTCGCCTGAGGAATGGAGTCCTGTATCGTAAATGGGAGTCGGACGACGGCAAGATTCTCCGATGGCAGTTAGTACTCCCTCGTTCGAGGATTCCGAAGGTTCTAGAAGAACTTCATAATGGCTTAACTGGAGGCCATTTTGGCGTAATGAAGACCCTGCAGAAAGTTCGCGAGCGCTTCTACTGGGCTAGGGCTCGAGGCGATGTCGAAAAGTGGTGTCAAGCTTGTGACGCCTGTGCCGCCCGTAAAGGCCCGAAGAAACGAAGCCGTGGAAAACTACATCGTTACAATGTGGGAGTGAGTTTCGAGAAAATTGCCCTCGACATCCTGGGACCTCTTCCGCGAACTTCAGATGGCAACAAATACATCCTAGTTGTCATTGACTATTTCTCTAAATGGCCCGAAGCGTTTCCTATTCCCGATCAAGAAGCTACGACCGTAGCAGAGGTACTGGTGCAAGAATGGATTTCCAGATATGGAACCCCTCTGCAACTTCATTCCGACCAAGGAACGAACTTTACCTCTGCAGTTTTTAAAGGACTATGTCAACTTCTCGGAATAGACAAAACCCAGACTACGCCTTTACACCCACAATCCGACTGCATGGTGGAGAGGTTCAATCGCACAATTTTGAACAACCTGTCGCTCCTGGTATCTAGGAATCAAGAGGACTGGGACAAGAAACTCCCCCTCTTCCTGCTGGCCTACTGGAGTGCCGTCCATGAGACTACCGGCTTCACACCTTTCCAGATGCTGTACGGCAGAGATCTTCGTCTTCCCGCCGATCTAGTGTTCGGCCGCCCTCCAGACGCGCCTTCATCGCCAGAAGAGTACATGGAAAATCTTCGGGCGCGGTTGACACAAACTTGTCACAAACTTGACACAAACTTGAGGTTTGTGTAAAGTTTGTCATTGTGAGGTTTGAAGACGTGCATCATTTTGCTCGGAAGCGGATCAACCTGAACACGGAGAGGATGAAGAATCGCTACGATACGAAAGCTACCGGACATGACTTCAACGTAGGTGACAAAGTTTTGCTATGGAATCCTACTCGACGGAAAGGCCAGTCTCCCAAGCTGCAATCGCCGTGGGACGGTCCTTGCACAGTCCTAAACCGGCTGAATGACGTCATCGTACGGATTCGTAAGTCACCAAACTCGAAGCCAATAGTTGTACATTACGATCGGCTAGCCATCTACCGAGGTGGTAATTAGTTATCTGACTATCAGACCATAGTCACTATGGCGTAATTCCTCCTTTCTTTCAACTCTCATTTCTTTCCTGTCTTTCTCTTTTCTTCCTCTTTCGTCAACTTTCTTTCACTCACTACTTACGCCATGTTTAGTGTACACATTTGCAATATATTGATTTTTATTAATGTGTATTTGTGCCATGACTTCACAAAGCTTAAGTTAAATTTTCTAAAGTACCTAAATTAAAGTTAAATAAAAATATCAACAATCCAATATCTTTTTCCTAAATCAAATGGCATAGAGGCCGAAATAATCGTATAGTTTAAACTTCTTAACCGCCAAAGACCCAGGTTCTATCTGTGCAATTCACTGAAAAGAAAAATGGCGCAACGACGCCATTGTAGACCCAGTAAAGAGACACAAGGCATGAATGAATAAAACACTCTTTTAGACTTTAAACACTTACATTTATTTTAAATTAACTTCATCATAACAAATTTAGCTTGACCAAGATTTTCTTTTACAAAATTCAAACTTAAAATAACCCATCATTATTGATTACCAACATTTTTAATGTTCCCCTGTTGAAGTGCACTTAACTTTATATTTTTAACAGCCGACAAAAACAAAAAAATTAAATAGATAAAGGAAAGGGAAGAAAAGAAAATAAATGACTTATCGTCATTAGGAAGAATCTGGGGGCCCCCATCATGGCTTTCTCATCACGTTGTCATTCATTGCTCGTCCATCATCTCTCCCCGCTTGACGCTGCCGAAAGGTCTCGCACCTCAGGAATTCTTCTCAATACCAAACGACCTCCTCACCACACCACCACAGCCAGCCTTCTCTCTCACCGCCAAATCTTCGCTCTTGATTTTTTTTCTGCCTCTTCACTCCACTATTCATGCGACAATCAAGTTCGTTGATGAACTTTATATTTTCATATCTTAGTGCATAAAAATTGAAGTGAAACTGATTTAGTTGGTGAAGTTACGTCGCATTAAAAGGAAATTTAATTATTTCGTTGGTTAATTGATATATTTTGAGGCATTTACATTTTTCTTACACGTGGTTGTGTTCCTCCGCCGATTTCGATGTCTGTATCGAATCTTCATCCAATCTATCGAATTATGTAAAATTGATGCAGGGAAAAAGGGTAATAAAAAAAACAGAAAAGGCAGAATAAAAAGTTAAAGACAGAGAGAAAATTTTAGCATAAAAAAAACCCCACTTTTAAACCAAAACTTAAAATTTAGCAAACACATTACAAAGCCAAAATATGATGTTTGTATCAAAAATTTATTTAAGAAAAAAAAATGTCGGCATAAAGAAAAGGAAAAGTCGGCTCGATTTTAAAAAACACATATAAACATTTTTAACATTAATTATTTATCAAAAGTTACAATCATACCAATACCACATATCAAAAAAGAAAAGTTTTCTTCATCCGATCTGGAAACCTGTTTTGACGTTAGCGCGCAAAACGAATCAAAACAAACCGCGAAATCGGAAAGTTTGTGCCGTGAAAGAAATAATAAACAAACCCGAAAGATAAGTAGTACAACTTAAACATTACACAAAATATTACTCTATAATTTGTTTTTACTACTCATAGATCGCTAGAACAAACATTATTTTCAAAACATTTTTTGAAATCATAACATTTGTTTATTACATTGATTACTTATTAGTGTAATTGTTTATTATGTCTATTATTTATTTATTAGAGTGTATTTGCTTACTGTGTTTATTGATTATTTGCTTAAATTATGTGTTAAGATTTGGTTAACGGTTGGACACTGTATATATTTGTGTGACCTCCTAACTGGGGATTGTACTGCCCGGGACGTACAGCCTTTGGGAAGGGGGCAATGTTACGAATTTTCGGGGCAACCCGCTGCTCTGTGGCTTAAAATGGTGCAAAATTCGTATTCTACGCTTCAAATAGATAAATTTTGCTTTTTGTTGCATCAAAATCGGCCAATTAGAACCGGAGATATGGAGGTTTCGGTTTGCCATTGTTTTTCAATGGAGGTTCTAGATATCTCGAGAAATATTAGTCCTAGGGCTTCGATCTCTTCACATTTGGGGACTTATTTTTGGCGTCAAATTTGGCGATATTTCGCCATCTATTTCGATATTTCGCCGATATTTCGGTCGATATTTCGCCAAATGACCAAAAAGTCGCCAAGCTTGGCGACTTTTTGGTCGTTTGGCGCGATTTTTCCAAAGGGGCCTGGAAGTTGTTTTTCCTGCATTAAAAACGCATAATAACCTAACATTTCTCTTCTATGACGTAATCCGAAGTCCCGCTTTATCTGGAATCTTCGAGGAATATACTTTTCTAGAAACTGCTCGCAGCTTCTTCCTCCTCTATAAATTCCACCAGCGCGCTGTCCCGACAGTTCAGTGCGAGTTGAACGCTCAGTGTGAGAGGGCGCGTATTGTGAAAGCTCTCTCAGCGAGTACGCTTGCTTTGTGACTTGATAGTGCTATAGCAGCTGTGTTTTGGCTTGCTTTAGTGATGCTGTTTTTAAAAAGCTGTGTGTAAATTCTTCATTGCTGTGTCTTAAGGGATTGTGTACGATATCCCTTGAATATTTCCACTGAATTTTTGCCTGTGAAAGTGACTTATTTTGTGTGAGAAGTACAGCATTTGTGAGAGCTTCTGATCTAAGCGGATTGTTAAAAGCACGTTACGGCTACATTGTGCTTGTGAATTGTGTACAGCTGATTGTTCTACGAAGTTCTAGAAGCAATAAAGTTTGTGTACCATCCTGACAAGTGACTTTTTACTTGAACTTCTAACACCAACTGGACTTTAGAACGAAGAACCCCAGGAGTAGCAGAGTGATTCCGCAACAATATTCTTGAAATAATAGTTAAAATCAATGAAATTGACATTTTAATTTAGAGTTTATAGTAGAAATTTTCTCTGTAGAGCTAGTAGCGTTATCAAGAATTTTTTTCCGGGTCGCTGAATTCAAAATTCAAAAAAGTAGAATGTAACATAACTTAAGCAGCGCACGTTTTAAAACTTTCAATATCGCAACACTCATGTTGGGCAATATTGGCCAAAATCGAGACAAGCGGCATTTTTTCGCCGAAAAATTGCTTTGCTACTGGGGTAGATTCGGAGAGAGGGTAGATTTCCATAAGCAGATTTAAAAAAAATAGTTCGTCAGATTTTTTCACTTAGCACGCTAAAAGCTTCTCAAAATTCAGTTTTTGTAATATATATGAGAGTCATACCCTCAGATTGCAACAAATTGAGAAATTAACATATGCTCTGGTCAAGACAGCAAGAATATAATCCGTCTAGAATATTCATTTGAAGAGTATGCATGAAAAATAACGGTTTTCTTTATTTATTGCTGTTATATTGGGATGCGCATGCATAGTAACTTGCTATCTACTTAATTTTACTGTCCTTACAGTTAAATGGCATACGGTAGAATACTGTGGTGTTTTACAGTATTTTTTACCGTAAAATTAACGGGTATTTTTTAGAGTGTAAGCCATCTAAAAATGTTCAAAATCTATTTTTTCATACACACCAAAAAAATCTAGATTTTAGAATTGTATTATGAAATCAATTTTGTAGTATATTTGTATCTTATTTTAAAGAATTTCAGAATTTGGAAAAGTAGAATCTTTTTTTTTAATTCTATGGCCAAGCACATTTATGACTGATAATAAATTATTTGTTATGTGGATTTCTAAATCAAGCAGTAATCAAGTTGTATTCAAGCTTGACAGTTCAAATGACTTAAATTCGGCAGGAAAATATTTACTGACTCATTTCTTTGTAATCTTCTAGCTTGCTGCAAGCTTAAAATGAATTGAACTGTCAATCTTGTATTAATACGTCAACTACAAAGAAATGTCAAGCTTGATTTAAGCTTATGTGCTGTCTGGGCAGAAGGGTTGATGCGACACGAAAACTGATGGACTGCATGACGATTAATTAAGAATCACAAAGGGCATTCCATAAAACTTTAGAGTAAAATCATAAAAAATCAAGAAATATATTTACAGCAAAAAATACATTCTTTTTCAAATATAATATAACTTCCGTCAGATGACATGCAACGGTCCCATCGTTCAACCCACTTTTCAAAACAAGTAGAGAAGCCCTTTTCTGGAAGCTGCTTCAAAGAACCCTCCACTGTTGAAATAGCTTCAGAATCTGTGTTAAATTTTCTGCTACGGAGCTTCTCCTTCAACGTAAGAAACAGACAGAAATCGCATGGTGCGAGATCTGGACTGTAAGGGGGATGTGGATCTCCTCACATGTCATTCGCCGATTTTCTTGAAGGATTACCCACGCACTGTTAACATTTCGATCATTCACAACACTTTTTGGTCGCCCAGACCTAGGAGCCAGTTCTGCAGACAAACGGCCTCTCTTGAAACACCATACCATCTAAAAATCGTAGACACACCAAAACATTTGTCTTTGTAAGCTTCTTTCATTAATTTAACTGTTTCTGGAGCTGTTTTGCCCAAAAGATTGCAAAATTTTATGGCACAACGCATTTCGTTCTAACTCTGAATCACTCATCTCCATTTCTGTAGGGCAAATAAAACAGTTCTTGAAACAAGCACGGAACTAGGAAAATAAAATCGTCTGCTTTGTTTAGAATTTTGTATAAACGTACAGTTAACAGTTTGAAAAAATCACCTGCACTTCTATTTTTTAGTTTCGCGGTGTTGCCACTACGTAGAAAAATAACTATCAGTTTTTATGGAATGCCCTTTGTATTTTCTTTATTTCCTTGACAATTTAAATGAGTCACGAAGGCTCAAACGATGACGATGCCGAGCTTACGACTTGCAAATTAAGACTACTACATGAAATCCCAGCAACCGTCGAACCCATAGACAGTGTTGCCAGGAGCGGATTGGCGACAAGGTACAAGTATGAATAAAATAATCAAGTAAAAACATTTCTCCCCCGCTTTGCAACGACGGAGACGTTGAAATTAAAGTTACAAGTTATATTATCAAAATAACAATCAAAATTGTTTAATGAGATAAAATAATGCCACCACAATGATATTAAATAAAAATACAAATATTTTCAGTTTTCAAAATAGAGTATGGTGAAAAGAACATACAGATTCAAATTTTAGTATACTACATTCAGATAGACTATAAGAAGTAAATAAGCAAATTTTAAATTGTACTTGATTTAAACACATTAATTTATGAAATGTAGTTAGCTATCTTGGTGACAAGTCATTTGAATATTCCTTTTTTACTTCTTAAAGTTATTACGCTAATTATGCGGTCTTTGCCTCGGTGAACCTTTATTATTCAAGCAAGACGCCATCTCAAAGTCCAAGAATGTTCTAGAGGTTTAACCTGCGCCAAGTCTCATTCTTTAACATTGGCTATAAGCGTGTGCCATTTTAGCCTTTGTTGCAGTTGGTTTAAGTATTCGGACGACCATTTTTTCCGAAACGTTTGATTTAATTTTTCTATCAACTGTCAATTACTTAATCTAGTTTGTGGAACCTGTGAGTAATCCGGATCAGGCATAGCAAGCATAGAAGATCTAATCAGAAAACAGCCAGGAGTTAATGCAACTCATCATTTGGATCATTAGAGAGTGGGCATAGAGGTCGTGATTAAGGACTCCTTCAACCAAAACTTGATATCAGACTACCTACAACTCTACGTAAATGGAATTTTAACGATTTGACCCATGCTTCAAACAAACCTCCAAAGTGCGGAGCAGATTGTGACTCGAAGTGCCATTTTATACCTTCACTGGCCAGGCAATTTTCCAATTCCTCGTTACTTTTAAATAAAGTTTTAAGAAATTTGTTATACTCACTATAAGTCCCAATAAAATTGGTACCGTTATCGCTATATATCTCAACTGGGTGACCACGCCTAGTAATACATTGTTTTAGGGATGCAATAAAAGCTACAGTCGGTAAACTGTACACTAATTATAAATGAATCACCTTAAAACAAAATCATGGAAAAATTGCAATAAAACATTTTCTTATAGTTTTACATATTTCTTTCAAAGGTTTTAACTGAAATGGGCCACAAAAATCGATACCTACCTTGCTAAATGCTCTCGCAACATTAACTCTTGCAGGTGACAAGTCTGCCATTAATTGCTGCGAACCTTTTGCACTAACCCTTTGACAAGTGATGCAGTTATGAAGGACTCTTTTAACAATATTTCTAGCACTATCCAGAAAATCAATCAGATATTAGCTATCGTCTCTTCTACACCTGTATGAAAATATAATGTATGAAAAATTTTTCATACATAAGTAAAATTATGAGTTAGATAAGTAAATAACATAAATAAAATTATGGTTAGAAGGATGTCGCGATGCTTAGGCAACTATTTTTTAACGCTTTTAATGAGTTAAAAAACGCTAATGCGTTTATTTAGCAACAATATTTTAACGATTTAAAAAGTTTGCAGTTCCTGTCTTCTCGAAATTTTTCTTACTTATAACTCAATTAATTTCAGCGCTGTCATCATACCATCATTATGTTATTGCACATAAGAACGAGCATGACGACTTCAATTTATTTTAGAGCTGCGTTTCTCTAATGTTCCGAGAACGGGGTTTGAACTCAGGACCCTAGACTTGAGAGACCAGCCCACTAAAAATAATCTTAAGATTTTCTTCAGAAATGGCATATTTTGCAGACATTCTGCAGCAATTTTATGACAATTTAGAGATCGAATCTTATCTTCAAAATATCTGCAGATTGTTTACAGATATTTTGCAGATATTTTGAATATCTGTAAACGACAGACATTTTTCTTAAGAAAATCTTAAGAATCTAAAGACAAATTTGCAGGTTCAACATTATCTTCAAAATATCTGTAATTATTTTTGCAGTTGTCAATATTTGTCGACAGACATTCAACAGACAGAAAGACAGAAGACAGACAGAAAGATTACAATTTTTAAAAAAAGTTGCAAATAGTTAATTTTTGGTTTTAAAAAATCTGCAGAAAAAAGTTACAAAAATTTTGAGTTTTTTGGCGTAATTCTGCAATAATATTTTAATCAATGCTTTTTATCTAATATAACTTGTGTTTTTTTATGAATAAGATGTTATTACTACATTAAATATTTTAATGGGTGTATAATTTTATATCAGTCATAATGGTTTGAGATTGAAAAAGTAAATAATGCAAATTAGAAGGATTTATTTATTAAATTTTTTTCATATCGTATATACAATACAAAAGTTTATAGAATGCAACATCTTTTATAAATATAAAGATATAAACTCATAGTTAATGAAGCGGGCTGAATAGTTGCTTTTTTGCGAATAAATAAGAGATAAGACAAATAAAAGGAATTAATGTAACATTAAAAGCTTTTCACAAAATGCTAGTCCAGCATTTCACAATCAAAATAAAAACCTATAAAAATTGTCACGATGCTATATTCTCGCTTCATCTCTTCCATTTATTACTCATTCCTGGAAATATTTTTCTAAAGTCGAACCCTACTTTCTAATTAAATTATACTTTTGTATATGCTTGGGTACTCTGTTCATTGAAGGTGACAATACGTTCTAAAAACGGCGACAATACGGTCTCTAAAACGTTTCTTTTCTTTTCTTTCTTTCTTTTCTTTTCTTTTCTTTTTTTTTTTTTTCTTTTTTTTTTTTTTTTTTTGGTTAAGTATGAATCTTTAAATCATTAGCTTTAAAATAAACAAAAATCTTATGGATACGATAGTTATAAAGTGCTTTTATAACAGTTTAAATATGTAAACAAATACGTGACTACAGACACAGAAGATCCGTGAAACGACTAAATCGAATGTTGTTGAAAAAATCTAACTTCCTTCGTTTGATCCGTTCGTTGTTTACATCGTTCACAACGTGGTAGACGTAGTTAATGCTTTTGTGTTAGCACTTTTTTCCCCTTTTATGTTAATTTAGAGTTTGTTATTTAATCTTTTAATTTTATTTTTATAATAAAGTACCCTATTTAAGCTACAGCACCTGTATGAGGATCTGCCATCGAAAATGATCAGTATCTACAGAGAGCAAAGCCTAATTTCATTTTGACCAACAGTGCTATTAGCCCACAATTGTTTGGCCTGTTCTGTAGTGTATATTTAAATTGTTTAATTAATAATGTACTCAAGATGCATTTAAAATTGTATGCATATTTTCATCTTGATCCTTAAAAATTAAGTTTCTTCCGAAACATTAAATTTCAGTGCTTCAATTAAAGCTTTTTATTTTAACTTTAAAAAATTTTCCTTTATCTTGTTTAGAAACTTTTCGGACCAACTGTTTGGGTTTTAGCTTCAAGGAATGATTTCAGTAATATCTTTTCCAATTTCACCCTTTATTAATATTGTAAGTATGTAATTGAACCACGGCCAATAAAATAGAAACACCTTATCAGCTGCTAGGCAGACCTAGATAAAAGGCAAAACAATATTCGAACTCCAATACTTACTTAAAAATCTTCTGCAAAAAAATGGTGCGTGCCTCAAGAATAATTATTTTACAGTAACAAAAACTGAAAGTTGTGTCGCAGCACCAGAGTGGTAGCAATCGCTCTGAGGTTTTTTTAAAAATATATACTTTTATTTACCGTTAATATGTACATTGTATTTACAAATAATTTTCTGAACATCTACATAAGTATACTTCTAAAAGAGCAGAAGAACCTGCACCGTCTGTGGTCCCGGTCGCAGAAACCGTGCTACGCGGCGACGCCCGTCGCAGATTCTAGAGAAAGTCTGCAGACTATTTCACAGTTCATATTGGCCGCTCCACTGCCTATTATTCTGAGATGATGTAATGCGGTTTGTGCGCCATGTCCGAAGACTGCTTGCACGTAACGCTCCTTTTACAGAACGCTATTGGAGCTTGTAACGCACTCACACTAGCCAGTGAACTGAATCTGAATAGAGGCTCTCAGGAACGTTGGTCAGTAAATATGTTGGCCACCATACTCGTGGATTGCCTGCTTAGACCATATCTGTCACCTGAACAGTTCTCGCATACCCCCCCCCCCACACACACACACACTTAGTGTTTCAACCCGATGCCCTTGATGCCCTTGATGACATACCCTTAGTGGCAATCTGTGCTCGTGTATGTAATTTTTTGAATATGGAATACCCCGACCACTGCATATGATGTGGAAGTCCAATTCTATGGCCGCCATGATTGCCAGATCTCATATTTTCTTATGGAGCTGTCTGAAGGAATTGGTGTAACAAGATTTTGTGACCACACAAGCAGACTTGGTTGCTTTGCATACTGCCTATGCTTCGTTGCAGACTGTGTACTAATAACTGAAAATAGTGAAATTGTAAACTATAATTGTGAAAATTATTTTCTACTCTTCCTAAAAGAAAAAAAAATGCAGGCGTTAAAGAAGATCTGAAATATATCTAGTATGTAACACTTTGTTGCATTTTTATATGATAAATAAAAAATCTGCATTTTAAAATTATGGATAGGTAAGCTTTTTCATAAGGTAAGTCCGGAAAATTTTTATTTTCTGTTTCGGACCCCTATTGAACGAACAAAATTATCGATCCCAATGAATTCGTTAAATTGGTATCTAACTGTATCTTACAAATATTTTTTAGATAATAATGGTTGGTTGGTTGGTTTTTTTGGCACAAGGTCCAGAGAGGACATACTGCGCCAGACGTTGAGTTAAGTCAAATAAAGATGTGTTCAGTATAAAAGGTGTCATAAAACCTAGTAAAAGCTAAAATGTAAAGGTGATAAAGGAGACAAGTAAAATTCAAAAGTAGATAAAAGAGGTAAAACCAAAGGCATATGGATGGGGGCTCCCATCCAGATGCCAGTCAGGCTAAAGTGGACATTTCATACTGAATAAAATATGTTTGTGCGCCGAAGAAAGGCAAACAAGTTATGGTGTGGGATATCACCCAATATGTCGTCTAGTTTGGGATGAGAAGAGTTAAAAAATATTTGGTAAAGATCATTAAAAGCAGAGCAAGAGGTTAAAAGATGATGTATGCTAAGTTGAGTATGACAATGTGGGCATTCAGGAGCAGGTTCGCCCAAAAGGAGGTACTTATGGGTTAGTCTCGTATGGCCAATGCGAAGACGAGTGAGAGTGACATCGTGCTTGCGGTACGGTTGAGTGGACCAGTGGGTAAGGGCTGGCCGGATAGAGTGAAGTTTGTTTTCGGTTTCACAGTCCCATATGTGATTCCAAGTGCCTTTTGTTAAGGAAGAGATGCCACACTTTATATCCGTATAGGGCAGATCACAGTTATATGGGACGGTAGAATGCCTGGCTAAACAATCTGCTTTTTCGTTTCCGGGAATCCCAATATGGCTAGGTACCCAGCAGTAGAGGATAATGTAACCACGGTTCATCAGTCTCTTGTGCATGCGTAAGACTTTCAAAATATAACTATGAGTGAGGGAGCCGGATTTCAGATTCTCCAAGACACTTAATGAGTCAGAGTAGAGGATGAAATGTTTGGTATTTGTTCTCGAGATGTAAAGAAGGCTTTCATAAATAGCTATTAATTCAGCTGTAAATATGGAACAAAACGAAGGTAGGGTGTAGTTGTAAGAATGATTATGATGTACATAAGCAAAGCCAACGTGATTATGAGATTTTGAGCCGTCAGTATACAGTTCTTCGAAGTTTTGATATTTGCTTTTATGGTCTAGAAATAGCTGTTTATATATTATGGGGTCAGTGTTTGGTTTTGTGAAGCCTTCGAATGGTTGTAGGTAGGGAATCTGCAATTTGGTCCATGGTGGGACTTCATGAAATGAACAAGTAGATACTTTAAGATCCTCCAAGTGGGTACCGACTACACTCCTACGGATCCTAAGTCCGAAGGGGCGATTTGCATAAAACTGGTCCAGTTGGGTATCTATGAAAGAATCCTTTAAGGGATGTGAAGAATGAGAAAAGATGCGAAAATAGGTATTCAATGACAATTTGTGGCGTATGAGAGTGAGAGATGGTTCATGGCAGGTGACGTAAAGGCTATGTACAGGTGATGTCCTAAAAGCTCCAGAGCATATGCGTAGTGCAGTATGATGCACGGTGTCAAGTTTTTTTAGCATTGATTTAGAGGCCGATCCATAAACGCAGCTTGCATAGTCCATTTTGGAACGGATGATGGCTTGGTAGATCCGCATGAGAGCATCCCGCTCGGCTCCCCAAGAGGTATTGGTTAAAACCTTTAAAATGTTCAGTTTTTTTTCGCATTTTCTACGAATGTCAGAAATATGATTAGCAAACGTAAGTTTTTTGTCAAAAGTTAGGCCTAAAAATTTAACAGAGTCCTTGATAGTGATTTTAGTATGATGGAGGTAAAGTTCTGGATCCGGGTGGATCCCACGCTTCCGACAGAAGTGAGTACAAGTTGTTTTTTCTGCAGAAATATTATACCCATTGGTATTGCACCATTTTTGGATGTGATTGATAGTGGTCTGAAGCTGCCGTTCTATGTAACGCATGTCTTGCCCCTGACAGGAGATCTGTAGATCATCAACATATAGGCTACCGTGTACTGTCGGAGGGAGCTGGTTAAGGATATTGTTGATTTTTATAGAAAAGAGGGTGACGCTAAGGACAGAGCCTTGTGGTACACCCTATTCTTGTACAAAGTTATCTGAAAGGGTGTCCTTGATGCGTACTTTGAAGTTCCGGAGTGAGAGAAAATTTTTGATAAATATAGGTAGGTTTCCACGGCAGCCCATATTGAAGAGATCACGCAGTATGCCATATCTCCAGGTGTGGTCATAGGCTTTTTCAATATCAAAAAATATTGACACAAGATGGTTTTTTCTTAAGAATGCGTTACGGATTTGAGTTTCTAAATGTAAAATGTTATCTATGGTGCTTCTGCCTTTGCGGAATCCACTCTGGAAAGGGTGTATATGACCCTCAGTTTCTAAAACGTATACTAGACGAGTATTAATCATTCGCTCCAGTAGTTTGCACAGACAACTAGTTAGGGCTATGGGACGATAGTTATTAGGATTAGTGGTGTCTTTTCCAGGTTTGGGTATGGGGATGACCATTGCATTTCTCCACTCCAAGGGAAAGGCATGCTCATTCCATATTCTGTTGTATAGCTGTAAAAGACTAACTAAAGAATCATGGGAGAGATGTTTAAGCATTTCATTAGTGATGCCATCAGGGCCAGGGGATGTGTTAGATGACTGGCTTAAACTGTTGCGTAGTTCATTCATAGTGAAATTACTATTGTAGGAGAAGTTCGAGGAAGTTTTGAAATTTAATTTATGGCGTTCGGATTGTTCCTTATATGGAAGAAAACTGCTAGAATAGGAGGTATTGCAGGATGTGAATGCTAGAGATTGACCTATTGTATTTGCAATTCTTTTTGTATCTGAAATAATTTGGTTATTGATGGATAGGCAGGATATGGAGTGATTACTATAGATGCCCATGATTCTTTTAGTTTTGTCCCATAGTTCTTTACTGGAGGTTGAAGGAGAGATTCCTGAGACGTACTGAATCCAGGATTCTCTCTGAGAACGCCTCCTTATTTTGCGTGCGTGTGCACGTGCCTGTTTGAAGGTAATAAGGTTTTCAGTGGTGGGGCACCGCCGAAAATTACCCCACGCTTTCTTCTGCTGTTTTTTAGCGAGGGTGCAAGCCTCGTTCCACCACGGCTTTTTTATTCTATGGTTGCTTTTAACAGATTTTGGAATGCTCGCGTCAGCTGCATTAATGATAATGGAGGTGACATTCCTAACGACCTCGTCTATGTTTCCTTCAATAATGCTTGGTAATATGGTAGATAGCAAGGTGAAGGTCTGCCAGTCTGCTTTATTATGTATGTATCTGGGTATGTTAGTGGTTTGGTTGACATTCTGATATAAGGGTGAGAGAATGATCGGAAAGTGATCGCTGTTATGCAAGTCACCAGAAACTGAGAAATTATAGAAGGGGAGGATTGAAGGAGAACAGATGGCAAGGTCGATGGCATGAAAGGATTTAGTTGGATGATGGAAGTAAGTATTGTCGCCGTTATTCATAATACATAGAGAGAAATCAGTTGTAATTTGTTCTATTTGTTCACCTCTAGTATTGGTATCTTTGCTGCCCCATAATGGGCTATGGCCATTCATGTCACCAAGGAGTATAAATGGTGTTGGAAGTTCATGAATAAGATTATTGAGAGATGTTTGGCTAATTGTTTCATTGGGAGGGAGATAAATGCAGCAGATGGTAGTGAGCTGTTTTAATTTGACACGAGCGGCAACTGCTTGGAGATTGGTATTCAGATTGACTATTATGTAGGGATAGTTATTGTTGACTAGCAGGGCCACACCACCAGAGGCCCTGTCACTCAGTTCGTAGTCTTTCCGAAGGATTGTATATTTGCTGATGGTAGGATGTTTATCGGGTTTGAGATAAGTTTCTTGAAGAGAAAAGCAGGCGGGATTGAGGTCATAGAGAAGTGTTTTAAGGTCATCAATTTTATTCTGAAAGCCGTGGCAGTTCCATGAGAGCAACAATGCCATAATTATGTAATGTTATGGGCATTGTGCGTCTCCTTTGTAATCCCTGCAGAGATATCAGGCGGTTTTATTTCTTCGTGTTCCATCGATTCTTCATCACTAATATCAGTTTCAGATGGATCTAGTTTTAAAATTGTGTCATCAATATGTGGCTGTGGAGGTACTTTTTTCTTGCTAAATTTGTTATATTTTAATTTGTAAGTAGATGTTTTACTAAGCTGTGGTCTGATTTGGGTAGAGCTATTACTTGTTACCTTTATTTTAGGTGGAGTTTTTGGGGATGTAGAGCAAGGTTTGTTCCGCTTAAGAGTACTTTGTTTACTTGTTAAGGTATTGATGGTAGAAATATTTGATGGAGAGTCGGTTTGAATGGCTATTGATTTCGTAGATTTTACTATTGCAGCATAGGATAGGCCAGGTTTTGGTGTACGATCTTCTATTATTTTACGAGCTTCAGGGTATGAGATTCTTTGTGTAGCACGTATTGACTGGATTTCTTTTTCAAATGCCCATTTTGGGCATGACTTTGAATATGATGGATGTTCCTGTTTACAGTTGACACATTTTGCAGCTGCAGAGCAGGTATCACTGTCGTGGTCAGAGGCACCACAACGAGCGCAGGCTGGTGATCCACGACAGGAAGTTTTAGTATGACCGAACTTTTGACACTGGAAGCAACGGATAGGATTTGGTATATATGGTCTAACGGGACATAATAGATAGCCAGCTTTAATATGGGATGGAATTGTGGGACACTGGAAAGTCAGAATAATATGTTTAGTGGGTATAATTTGGTTATTGCGTCGAATAGTGATTCGACGCACAGCACATACTTTTTCATCTTTTAGGTTTTCTAATATTTCGGCTTCAGAGCAGTGCAAAAGTTCAGGTTCTGATACTACTCCTCGTGAGATATTTAAGGATGTATGGGGTGTCACTGTAACAGGTTTTATGCCAAAGTTTTTAATCTTCATTATTTTGGATGCTTGTCTATTGCTTGATACTTCAACTAATAGGTCTCCAGATCGTAATTTTTTAACTTTTTTGACTTCTCCTACATTGTCTGTGATACATTTGTGTATTAAGAATGGTGATGTTTCATTAAAGGTACCTTCAACATAGTGGATGATGAAGAATCGAGCGTTCATATGTGAAAGTTGTGCATCAGTGTTTTCATTAGGAGTGGACAGTGGATTTAAGGTATGCGGAACATTGACGTTTAACAAAGAATTTTTCATAGCCATTTTGGGGGAATTGAGATTCGGACCCGACCGCACCACCCACCACGGAGCCCAACGAGGGGGTGTGCAATTGCACACCAGTGCTAATCGGGTCTATACGCGCTCAGTACATCCCTTAGGCAGCGTCCACCCTTAACGACGTGCCCAGTAGATGTCCGATTGCTTGATCCCTAGCAGTTGATCGAAATCTGTACCACCAGCCGATTGATATACAGGGGAACGCTGCATACCTCCCGTTTACCCGAAGCCGAGGCCAAAGCAATGTGTTGAGGTTTCTCCCGTGTCTGTGGAAATTCCGTAATGATGATTTCCTTTACGGGAACACCCCTCAATTACCAGGATCCCCATTTCCGGGGACACGGGTCTCCACGCACGGCAAACACGTGGGCAGTTTACCCGCCAACAGAAGCTGACGGTACAGAGCGACCACAGCTTCTGAAGGGGGGCCCTCACTTCAAGAGAAGAAACCACATCGAGGGAGAAGGGGAAGGAAACAGCAGAAGGAGAGAGGAGGGTAAAAAACCAGAGGAGCGAAAGATCGCTGGGGCCCCGGGATTGCGACACCCGTGAAAACCTAAAGAAGGTTTTCCCCCTGAGGGATAGATAATAATGAAAAGTACCCAAATCCACAGTCAAATTATAGTGTCATTAAAATGCAAATTTCCCGAAAATTCTTAATTTAGTTGTTATTTCAATTATTTAAAATCTCAAAACACATTTTCGAACTGTCTTAGGAAATTTGAAATGTTCCATGCGCTTGAACTTTTGTCGAAACTTACTGTAATTTGATTAAAAGGTCATTCATTAATGTTCAGATTCTTCGAATTTTCCAGATAATTGAGGCATCTCTATTTTCCTATTATCTAAAATTATACATTCATCATAGGTTCCATAAGAAAATGTATTCATTTAAAGTAAATATTCTTATTTAAATGTGATAACAGTAACATATATACAACTTTAAATAATAATAGAATCACAATTTCACTGTTATTTTTTTACCCAGTCTCAGAATTTTGTCATGCTTTCTGCGGCAAGCTGCAGAAATAGAAAGAATTTTCAATATATATATATATATATATATATATATACATTCTACATAATAATAAATTATATAAGCAAGTTATAGGGATACCACAAGGTGGTTCTAATTCTAGTTACCTAGCAGACCTATATTTATATAATTATGAAAAAAATTACAATAATCCTTCTCTTATAATAGATAGGTACATAGATGACATAATAACAATAGCCACTGACAATACTTATAGTGATACTGACCACCTACCAATAGCTTACCATTCAGCCCTAGAATTAATAAAAAATCCTAATGATAATAAATAATAAATTTTTTAGACTTACAAATTAGAATTAATGATGATAATAGTCTATCCTTTAATATGTTTAATAAAAGGAATGACTTTAATTTTCAGGTTAATGCTTTCACTCATTTTACTTCATGCATGCACACTTCTCTGTTTAGAAATATTATCTCTAATCATAAATATAGAATAGAGTCACTATGTACCAATAGTTTTAAGGCCAATAACTTAACTGACCTATATAAAACTTCTCTAAAATACAATTATCCAGGTAAATTTCTAACTTCCATAATATATCCTTTATGTAATTAAAAAAACTGTATGTCCTAATCAGAATATTGGTTGGTGAGGATGGGGTTGGTTGGTAGTTCTTTCTATTAAAAAAAATCATAAAAATCATAAAATATGTATATATATATTTTTTTTATACAAAAAAAGTATAATTAAGAATAGTTAATTACTGTTAATTTTTCCTTTTTATGAGTCTGTAACTAATGTAGCCATACAAAGTACTTATTTACCTTTATATCTTACAATAATATTAGCATAAATAGCAATAAATAAATGTGTAATATTAATAGAATTATTATCATTATCATTACTATTATAATTAATTTCTACAGTACATGTGGTTAGGCTTAAAGCCCACCTGGTCTCATTTGGCGCTTTATATCCAAATTATCCACTCTTTCATTGGCTTAGAAGGCTATATTAATGCACTTTTTTCAGTATAAGCTCGTTAATTGGCACCATGTGCTATCATCTTTTTTTATTTTTATATTTTTTCTTTTAACTTTATCAATGGATTATCTTGGGATTCCACATTACGTAAGTTAGCTATTCTATATTATATACTATTCTGTTTTATTAGCTGCATAATGCGCTAATCTTTCAGAATATTTTTCTATATTATACTTACCTAATGTTAAATGCATAAACTCCAAAAATATAGCCAACATTAGGTAATATTCTTTCATCCTAATCTTTGTATGTCTTAAAATAGCTGAATTAGCGCGTTTAAGCTCATGTGATTTACATCTCTCTTATTTATGCATTTCAGTGATTTATTAGACCTATATAATAGCTTTCACGTATATGTTTTCTCTTTCCCGATATCCAATTTACTTATTAAAAATTAATCTATTGTTTTAATTTTAATTTTTGATTCTTGTAAAATATTTTTTACACTTTAATCGTCCTAGAAAACAATAGATACTTTTAAGATAGTGCTGCCATCTATATTAAATAGTAAGCATTGATTTTAGATTGAAGTATAAGGGATGTTATTAATATTATTATTATTATATCTTTCTCCCCCTTGCTATATAGGAACTATGAGTTTAAAATAACCCTTTGTATGCCATTCACTACATCTTGTAAATATTATGCTCTCTTAGACCAGATCAGTATTATGATTATGATTATTATTTTTTTTCTTGTGTAGTAATTACTTTTGGTTACAGTGTTTTGCTTATTCTAGATTTCTCTCTTTTTTTTTATTGTTAGTAATTACTTTTGGTTACAGTGTTTTGATTATTCTAGATTTTTTCTACTTTTAATTCCAGATATTCTTATATTATTTAATATATATTTTTTTCTTATTTACATCTTTGTCTTGTAACCTTTTTGTTCATTTTGATATAATTGTGTTCTTTCTACTCCGATATAGTATAATATCACCCTTAATGGTACAAAACAATAATAATTTAGTGACTAGCAAAAGTGGATTACATGATGTAATGACACATGCCCGGTACATTCGTTCACATCCAATGGAAGAGTTGAACGTTGGATCGCCAAACCGTTACTCTTCCTTCAAAAATTAGAGTAGTGATTGGCAATCTTCTTTTTAACTCTTGTGGCTCTATAAAATGCAAAACTTACCCTTATACTTCTAAAGATCTAATCGACAATAGTATTAAATATCATAATTTTTGCAAAATATATAATTGTATTTATAAAATTACTTGCACTATCTGTAACATGGCTTATATTGGACAGACTCGTAACCCGTTACACATACGCATTAACCTGCACCGTAATAACGTAAAAAACTATTTATCCAATAGTCATCTTACCAATGTAGAATATGCTCACTTTCACTCCCACGGTTTTGAAAATGCTATAATCGAAATTCTCGCAATACAAACCAATACTTCCGAACGGCTTTTCCTAGAATCACAATTAATCAATTGTCATAACACCTGTTATCCTTATGGTCTTAAACAAATAGTACATAATAAACACTTACATTATTATTCTACACAATCTGATCCCTCCAAGTATACTCCCATATATAACCTTTAAAATTTGTCCTTGTATAAACGAACAAGTCGTTCTAAACGAGGAAGACATAAAGCTACTACTACTACTATAATTTCACAAAAGCACATTCAGTCTGAGTTATACACCCTTAATAAAAGTTTTGAGGTTGACCATAATTGGCAAAAAATACGAGCCTACATTTTCTCTTTAAAGACAGAATACCTCTCAAAGTATTATAAAGTTTTCACTTCATATACTTTCTCTGACCATTTTGCCCACTTGTTTTATGATTTAATAGTTACTCGTGCCAATGCACTAAATTACAATTTAATAGGTCACAATCGCAATAGTACTAAGCTAAATTCCAATTTTGTAATTAATTTCTCCAATCCTGTTTTTAATATGATTAACTTCAATAAACTTTTTTCGTCTCACTCTGACTCTTTCCCTTTACCGCATCTCAGCCTAAAAAAATCTTTCAAATACCCTATACTTTATTTCATTTTAAAGCATTAAAAAATTCTCTTTTGAGTTATAATTTCAAACCAAAAAAATGTCTACATGTGAAATATTAATTAGTCAAGTCCCCCCCCCCCCAATTTCTTTTACAATCAAAATTTTCCCTCACAAATAGGAGTCCAAGCATACAATATTGACCTGATGCTTTAATAAGTTAGCGGAAACATTTTTTTTTTTTTTTTAATGACTGGGAAAAATTTTTTTGTACGAGTTTGCATTTGATGGTGCTAAAAGATCGTTCTTCACACAGATTCTTGACTCACCTTTTGGAGAACGTAAAGGCCTTTAATACTCAAATTTTGCAGCAATTTATATTGTAGAGTACAATTAAAAGCTTGAACAAATAGTTGAAACTTTTACTATAGGCAGCTATTTTATAATCACCTATAGAATATAAAATTTACTTTGGATTTTATAGTAGCCACTACTCATAAAATCCACAAAGACAATATACTTTTAATTACTACAGCTCTGCTATAACAATCTCAGTGTTAAATCAAACTACATACTCTTTTCTTTGGTCAACACAGGTTATCTTGAATTTTTCAGAAAGATTGTGGGAGTTATGACCAATTTCAAAGTATACAATAAATGTTTGCCATATGTGTAAAGGGAAAAGGGAGGGGGCAGGAAGTATAAATAGAGCTTTTCTTCGAGTAAAATAATATCTATTAAAGAAAAAAAAATTCCAGTAATATGCTCATATTTCTTTTTTTACTCTGTACTTACCTTGAAACATTTCCCACAAAATGTAATTTGCCATTGGAGGTTATTTCCCACCCCCACCCCCTAAATTTATATTAATTTCCATGAAGCACTAATGCATCTTAGAATCAATGAATTCATTTTCAATATATTTGTATTAAAAGTTATCTCTTAAGCCTTTGGATTCCATTAAAAATTACAAGAGGGATGAATGAAAATTCCAGTTACGAGTGATTAAATACATTTCTTTATAATGTTTCAAAGTACAGTAGAACCTTGGTTATGCAATGCTCCATGATATTCAATGTGACACCTTGGTTAATGTAAAAGATTCATGATCAGACTTCGCATGATTACACATCCATCTGCAATTGATTACAAGAATTGAAAAGGATTACGACTATGGCCAATTCCTAAAAGGATTATGACCAGTTACTGATAAATTTGCTAAAAAGGTAGTAATCTTGATCTTAGTGAAATCAAATATTCCGAAAATTCTGAAGTAATGCAATTTTATTACACTATTTCTGTAGAATTTATAAAATATTAAGAAATAGCATTCTTATAGGGAATTACATTTGACTGTAATCGTTTCGAAGTCTGGACATGATCTGCAGTATGTTTAAAACTGTAATTGTGATTATGATTGTCAGTGTTATCCGAGGCATGTTTGATTCTGACCACCTTGGATAATCAGGGTTCTACTGTAACTTGATCGAAAAGCAAATATTATTGGTTGTAAACAAGAGAAGAAGAAAATATTAAAATAAATAAATTTTGATTTGGAATAAATGGATTAAAATCTTTTTTGGGCTATATTTTAAGATTTTAATTAAATTGGAAATGCTATTAAAATTGAGTAATGCTTAAAATTGCACAATTATGAATTTTAAAAACTAATTTAAGTTTTAATTCATGCAAAACAAAATGCGCTTTAAACAGCTTACTGGAAAAGGATTAACTCTGGTAAAAAATTAGTACTGTACATTTTTAATATTATAAATATCCCTAATTATAAACACACTTCAAAATAAGTTTTCTTTCCAAAAAATTACATGAAACAGATTTTCATATTTTATTTTTAAAAACAAAATTATCTTTAAGTTTTCAGTATAATTGTCCACAATATCAAATGTTAAAGAACAATCTGAAACACGAATCTTTTTTTTATTCTAATCAGGTGCTTCAGCTAAACTTCGACCAAACATATTTGCCAAAACCTTCTTGTCCTTGTCCTTAAACTTCAAAGCAGCAGCAGCTACAAAAGAAAGAAAAAAAAAAGCTTTTCAGACATGTAATTGCTACACGATAAAATTAGCTAAAATATTTTAACCACATGGTTGGCTGAAAGGTTTAAATTATCAGAATGAAATTATTAATTTCCCCATCAAAATCGGGAAATCTTGCATTTTTAAATTAATAATTAGCGGAAGAATCAGATTTGACGTTTTGTTACTCTCTTTTACTCTTAAAATAATATACTCTGACAGTAAAAAATAAATAAAATTGTTGAATATTTTAAACATTGATATTTGAAAAACTATTAATTAAAAAATACATTGCTCATTTCAAAACATATCAAAATGGTATGATATGCTGTTTGATACTAGTTTTTTAATTAATTAATGAAACAATACTAACTAGCAAGTTTGATCCCAAGATCCAATAATTCTTAATTAGATTGGGTTTTAGTTTGAGTTAAGTATTATTAGTGGCACCAGGGGCGTAGCCAGAAATTTTCATGGGGGGGGGGTTACGACTACTACAATTCATATATATGTATACGTGTGTGTGATAATGTAGTGAAGAATATACATTTTGTATGGCAAAAAATTTCTCATGGGGGGTTATGAGCCCCCTAAACCCCCCCCTTGGCTACGCCCCTGAGTGGCACCCAAAATTTGCTTAGACTTGGTAGAGAAAAAAAAAGTAATAACAGATAACAGACTGTTAGTGATAAATTTTAGGGTACTTGCGTATTATCCCGGCAGTCCGCCAAGACGAGCAATTTTTTTGCCGAGAGAAATGCCGGACATATGAAATTATTAATGGTTTTGAATACGATTGGGGCAACAGTTTGGCAACTCATTTGACGGAAAAATAGTTTGGCTGGAATGACCACCGGGATAATACGTAAGTACCAATTTTAGGTTGGCCATGGAAGGTAAATTTCCATAAAATTGTTTTTCTAGGGAAATCTAGAATTTAAATATAAAAAATCTGGAGTGACTCCACTCGACTTTCCGAACACTTAGGATTAAGATCATTACCAAGCATTTAAATAAATTTGAATCGATGAATAATTCAAACATACATACCAAATTGAAATTCAATCGAATGCACCGTTTAAACGCTTGCACACTTTCAAGAATTTCTCAACATATACCATTATTCCATAATATAAAAGAAATTTTTGTTGTAGCCTTGTAGAAAAACTATAATTCTTATACACAACTAAAACCCCCCCTTGGCTAAGCCCCTGATAGGCACCCAAAATTTGCTTAGACTTGGTAGAGAAAAAAAAAAGTAATAACAGACTGTTAGTGATAAATTTTAGGGTACTTGCGTATTATCCCGGCAGTCCGCCAAGACGAGCAATTTTTTTGCCAAGAGAAATGCCGGACATATGAAATTATTAATGGTTTGGTTTATTAATACCGGTCTTAAGATGGTGATTTATAACATATATACTCAACTTCAGCTTAATCGAAGGTACCGTTTAAACGCTAGTGCACTTTCAAGAATTTCCCCCCATAGGCCAGAATGTAAAAGAAATCTTTGTCATAGCCCTGTAGAAGAACTATAAGTCCTATACACATCCAAATTAATATCGGTCTTAAGATAGCGGTTTATAACATATACAGTGGACTCTCTCTATCTGAACACTCTCTAATGTGAACACCCTGGTAATATGAACACATTACGACAGTCCCAGCGAAGCTCCATAGACTTAACATTAGATTAACTCTCTGTATTCTGAACACCCTCTAATCTGAACACCCCGCTATTATGAACGCTACTTTTGATCTTCATTCAACCTTTACCTCTCCGTAAACTGAACATGTGTTGTCAACTGGAATTTGAGGAATTCCCCTGTCATGGAAATTCAGAGAAAAACTCATCCCCTCGTGACTGAAGGGTATAGCGTTTCAAGTTTTGGGAAGTTCTTTTGTATTCCCTCATTTACAGAGCTCGCAACCCCCCTCCCCCTTCAGCTTTGTCATGTGATACAGTGCAGAAACTAGCGGATGGATCTGAAATTGCAGGCCTTTGATGCAACTGTAATCTTGACCAATGAAAGTGTTTAGACAGGTGTTTATTTAGGCGTGTATTAAGTCATGTGTCGTATGGCTTGTAGAGAGGTGAAGTAGCATAATCTATTTGGTTTTGTTCCGTTTTGCTCAGAAAAAAATAAAGTTTTCATCATTTCACTGTCCTTGCAGGATAAGAATCACTGTAGTTACGCAGATATGTCGGAAATACGTGCTAAAGCGAAAAAAAAAAAAAGGAAAGAACTGAAACTTTGGGAAAAATACAAAGTTGTTAAAAAATTAAAGTTGGTCAAAGAAAAATTGCAGCAGAGTTTGGAATTTCTGTAGGCCAAGTCAACGGAATCAGCAAGAAAGAGAAAGATATTATAGCTGCTTTTGAAGCAAGTGAACCGTCTTCAAAGTGTAGAATTTTTGAAAAGAAAACGGGAAACGAGAGCATAAACAATCACGTCTGAAAGTTTTTTACACAAATGAGAAGAAAGAATCTTCCAGTCACTGGACCTTTGCTAAAACAGATTGTTTTGGATTTTGCAGAAAAGGAAAATATCAAAGAATTCAAAGCATCGGAAGGATGGTTGACCCTCTTCAAAAGTCGGCATAATATTGAATTTAAAATTATGAATGGTGAAGCTGCAGACGTAAATATGGACACTGTGGAAGAGTGGAAAACTAAATTTGAGGACTTAGCAAAGGATTTCAACGCAGCAGATATTTTTAATGCCGACGAAACCGGCCTGTTTTTCAGAGCTCTTCCAAATAAAACTTTAGCCGAAAGAAGTGAGAAATGTGTGGGTGGGAAAATGTCGGAAGAAAGACTTACCGTCATGCTCTGTGCCAGTTCCACAGGAGAGAAGCTCAAACCACTGGTAATCGGAAAAAGTGAAAAACCACGATGCTTCAAAAATGTGAATATTGCATCATTGCCTGTTCAGTATAAATCAAATCGAAAAACCTGGACGTCATTCCCAATTTTCTCGAAGTGGTTGGAAGACATCAACGAGATGAGTAAAGAAAGAAGAAAAATTCTTCTTCTTATGGTTAATGCAGCTTCACACAAAAACATGCAACTGAGCAATGTGAGCCTGAAGTTTCTTACCACCAAACTGCACTCCTATTATCCAACCATTGGATCAAGGAGTAATCAAGACCTTTAAGCTCACTACCGAATCCATTTTCTGAGGAAAATGTCCCTGGTGATGGAGGAGGAAAATTCTGCAGCTGAACTAACAAAGAAAGTCAACATTATGGATGCTGTCCACTGGATATCAATGGCTTGGAATGAAGTAACCCCTCACACTATCAAGAGATGCTTTTATAAAGCAGGATTCCCGTGTGATGATGAAGATTTAGGAATAGAGGGCCAAGTATCAAAAGCTGTGAAACACTTCGGGTCAATTCTTCAGGAGCTTCATACTGAAACTGAACCTGACTCTTATCTCGAAGTCGATGGAAGCCTTCCAATTTGTGACAACAACATCGTTGAAGAGGAAGGGGATAGTGAAGAAGAAGAAGCAGAAACTCAAGACACTAATGAAACAAAAATAACACTTACATTCAAGCATTATGGTCAAGGAATTCAAGACATGATGGATTATGCGGTTGAGCATCATCCGAAATCCTTTCCACTTCTGAAACAACTAGACAATATGTATGCTGCACGAGCATATACATTTCAAAAACAGACTAAAATTACTAACTTTTTCAAGTAATTAACCATTTATGTATTATATAATGTATTATTATATATTTTGTAAAATATTTTTAATTAACCATTTTAATTAAACATTTTTGTAAAACATTAAGATTAATAATAAATTTAAAAAATGAAATGGTAGGATACAGGTCCGGCTGAATTTTATTTGACATTGCACTAGCTGCCAAATCTAAACTAAGCACCTCCATCACGGTAACTAGCATGGCTAACCAGGCTAAGCATTCTATATAATCTAAAATTCCATTGCGTACCCACATTTCTCAATCTCCCTCTATAGTGAACACCCCCGTAATCTGAACACTTTTCCCTGGTCTCTTTAGTGTTCAGAATAGAGAGAGTCCACTGTATACCCAATTTGAGCTCAATCGAATATGCCGTTTAAACGCTAGCGCACTTTCAAGAATTTTCCCCCCATAGGCCATAATGTAAGAGAAATCTTTGTCGTAGCCCTGTAGAAAAACTATAAGTCCTATACACACCCAAATCAATACCGGTCTTGCGACGGTAGTTTATGACATATATATCCAATTTGAGCTCAATTGAATGCTCCGTTCAGGTGCTATCGTGTTCACTCACATACACACAAACACACACACACACACACACACACACACACACATACATACATACATCTCGTAAAAATAGCATAAATGGATTCAGAAGCCCTCAAAACGTCTAAAAACACCAAAATCTCGAAGTCGAATTTTTTCATGATTACAATACTTTCCTTACATGGTACATGTTCGGAAAGTAAAAATACAGTTGAGACAGATCACATGATCGAAGTAATAAATGACACTTTTATGGCATAACAGTGACTATTCACCACAAATGAATTCTCATTCATCAAGAATAAGCATATTGATTACTTTAGGAGTTAATTACCTTAATGTTATGAGTTTTTTTTTCCTGGTTACTGTTTCAAATTTAAATCAGTTAGTAATAGCACAGGTTAATACAATGTGTCATGACTTAAGAAAATCTGAAAAAGCAACAAAATTCAAATTTAACATCTGAGTGTTTTCTCTTACATTAAAACTAATTTCATTGGGATATTGTTTTTTTGTGTGATTGTGGAATGCTACGTCAGGACTATCTGTCAAGGATGGGGGTGCATTGGTAGGAGGACTTTATACGGGTTTCTAACGCTTATTCACATGTGATATTAGTAACAACTTGAATCAATTTAGTACTATGGTACTATACTATATCTTTCATTCTTGATATAAAAAATATGTATTTGTTTACTAATTGGGGAATACTTAAATTTGTTTACTATTCGGTTGTCGAATATTTAAGTATTTGGCCGAACCGTCACGGTATACTGTCGAATAGGTATACTGCCAGTATACCAAATATTCGGTGCATCCCTACATTGTACATTACCATACATAAAGAATTTGTTGATAGCTTCATTACAAGATGAGTAACACATGGTATACTCTTACTAAAATTAACACTTACATTATTGGGTCTTTCGGAAACCTATGATATTAGCTTTCAGGTTCTTTCACTCTAGCTGTGTCACAAAGGACACACTTAACATGGGAGGACTTCTTTTTTCTGTAGAAAGAAAAACTAATTAAAAAGAGGGTGAAGTCAAAACAAAAAGTTTTAGAAATGACAATATTGAAGCAAAATAGCTCGTACATTAACATGAAATATTTTTACAAATAACTTTTATCCGCAATGTCTGTAATCAAGGGTAGAATCTTGTGTTTTGTTTTCTTTTTGTGCTGCCCCTCGGGCAATCTCTGAAATTATTTTGGTCGCCCCCAAGTACAGTTTGTTGCCCATGCAACTTTTGCTATACATTTTTTTTTTTTTAATTGTTACTATGAAAAATGGATTTTTGACTACGTCTGATTTGACTATGATGGCAGAATTCTCTTGACGGTGATCGGCTGCTTGTAAACAAATAGGAAACGAGCACACTGAAGATAAAACAATAGTAGTTTCTTTCTTTCTACTCTTTTTGATAATTACCATGAAAGAAAATTCTTTTCTTTTTGGTTGCCCTAAGGGCAACTGAATTCTTTGTTTTACTTGCCCGTTTAAAAATCTGACAGCCCTGGGTAAGCAGACAACTGCAACTTTCGAGTGCTGTCTGTAACTGAGTTCGAATAATTTTAGATTATGCAATTCTCTGTTAATAGTGTCCACAAGGCTGCTTTTAATTACAGCAAAACTACAAAGGTTGTCTGCGTAATGGGGGGATCAGGGGTGGCAAATAGGGGGTGCAGTTGCACAACCAAATGAAAAACTGAAATGCAACCCCTGGAGGGGGGGGGGAGAATGCCTTTAGGCCGAGAACTTTAAAGGAATATTCACATTACAACAACTGGAGAAAACCACGGGAAAAATAACCATATTTCATTATATGATAGATCATCATTTCTCATCTCTCCTATACAGTCGAACTCTTATAGCAAACCAAGTATATAACGAACTAAGGCACGTATCCAGCCAGGCTGGTGGTTAAGGCAATTGTAAGCCCCCCCCCCCCCCCCGAATATCTGACTGTTTACTTAGCTTACAGACGAAACTTACGTTACAATTTGATACACAGTCCTCAACAAAATAAAATCTTAGGTATGGCATTCCATATCAAAATATCTCGTGACCAACTTTTCTAAAATTATAAATTTGATAATCAAGATACAAGATATGTGTTACAAATTTCATTAACTAAAATTTGCTGTGGGTCATGATTGGGCTCCAGCAGAAAAAAAAATGAGATTTTTAAAGTAGGAAAAGTTATGTGATGGAAAGAAATGATGCAGGCTTGGCTAGTTTTTGACGCATGACATTTTTAACCATGGTTTAAACCATCATGTCAAAAACCTCAAATATTGAGTGGAAAAAATAAACAATACTTTTAAGTGTTTTACTTTATTGCAAAATAGCTTGTACTTTAATATCTGCAATGAATTAATCAATTAATATTTAGAAAAATAAAGCACTATAATCAGTAAAAAATGCTTATTTTGTTTACATCTATCAGGTTTATTTATTTTTAAGAAGTAAGACCATTATGTACTTTGTAAGGATGTGCTTACTCATAGCATTCAAGTCCCAAAATTTTTTACTAATTCTATTTTGAATGGAAAACTTTAGTATACTGATAGTTAAAACGACTTGATCTTTATCTCTTTAGTCTAAATGAGTGAAACTGCTATGCTATTGGCTATTCCTTAAAGCCTTCTCAATTTAGATTAAACCAAAAATAAACTTTATGTTTCTTCTAGGAAATGTTTACCCATACTTTCGTTTGAAATTTTTGAAAAACTGCAGAATATTATTCATTAATTACATATATCAGTGGCATAGCCAAGGGGGATAGGGGAGTCGCAAGCCCCTCTAATGAGCAATATTTTTTGTCATACAAGAAGTATATTCTTCACTCCCGTATCACACACACAATAAATTTCTGGCTGTGCCACAGATATATACAATTTTTATATATAATATTGTATACATTAAATTTATAAATTTGTTATATAAATGGTATTAAACTAATTATTCTTAGTGAGCACAACTTATGTGCTAGTATAATTGTTATATTTTAATATAATTAATTTTAATTAGGCATTTAGTTTAATGCAAAATGTAAATATAGTGCATAATTAGTTTGCATATTGTTCTCTTTCTTTTATGTATTAGTTTTTGACGGTTTAAACCAGTTTTTGATGCTTGTCATGTCGAAAAACAGTTTTTGAAGTCAAAAACCCAACCCTGAAATGATGGTATATCACAGGCAAAATGAAACTCAAAGTACGCTGCGAACTACTAGACTAACCACTGAACAAAAAAAAAAAAATAATTTGTATTTCCTCCAATTTTCTTAGCTACTTAATATTGAATATAATTCTTGGGCTCAGGTACTGAGCCAATTTTTGTGTTTCTTCACATTAATTTTAAACACATGAAGTTGAGCTTTAAACGTTTCAAAAGCTCTACACTCGCCCCCCCCCCCAAAAAAAAAAAATAGAAATATGTTCCGAGACTAAATTAAAACTTCTGATATAAACTGCGATGAAGATAAACTTCTTTGCTTCTAAGAAGCTGAAATCACTCCCCCCCCCCCAAGCTTCGATATTATATTTTTAGTGTGCACTATATCAAAAATAACTCAGTATTTTTTGTGCACTATAACAATCACAATAAACTTGTACAAGAATATTTCACATAATGTCCGCAACGGCAAATAGATTTACGTTCTCCTTCAAAATATCGCAAACATAGAAATTGCAGACATAAACACCTTTCACGAAATATTTACACAATTGTAGAAAAAAAATACTGATTTGATGTGCAGCATATTCCTTGTTGCATCGTCATATAAACAAACAATACATATATCAATATATAAAAAACAATGTAAATGACAGTTAAATAACATAAAAGATGTACCTACATTTTAGAAGATAATTCTATATCCTTTGCCATGACGATCAGCAAAATGTATCCTGAATAAGTTCATGTTCAATGGCGACTCCGACCCTCCGATTTCCCACGTTGTTGATGTTTGGAAATTCCTATCCTCCCGCACGCCAATAATAACGATTAGTACGCATGCGCGTACAAAACAAAATATCATTTCTGCTATATTCCCTGATATTCACCAATGTTGTAAACAGAATATCATTTCTGCGATATTCCCTGATATTCACCAATGTTTAAAATAGTATATTGAAATGAGTATATCGCTAAAAAATTGGATTAAATGAAAAAAAAAACATTAGGATGTTATTTCTGAATGATAAGGTTATAAAATAATTGAAGAAATTCTCTTAAATGTTTTTAAAAAGGATTACTTTTAATTCATATCTGCCAATATCGGCAGATGTCGTAAATTCAATGTATGACATTCAGAGACTTTCAAAATATTGCCCGATATCGGTGGACATTTGTCAATATCTTTGTGCTACCTGGGATATATAACACTTCAATTAAAAACAGTATACCTTCTGCCTTCTTCTTTAAAGAATGGAAATTTAATATTCTTGCTGACCTAAAAAAACAACTACTTTGTAAATTTAGATATACTAAAAATATAAAACTAAGTAATCAAATAACAGAGTTACAGAATAACTTTATCATAACTTATGTTGATAAGTCTAGCAATAACTATGCTATAATATGTAAGCAGTTATATCACAATCTCTTAGCTTCATCCATTAGCAATAATCCTAATTTCAGTCTAACATCTATCTCTGAGATAACAACGAACAAAAAGATCTTAGCTTTCCACAAGTTACTTAAAATCAAACATGACAATCTAAAACCTAAGTGCTACTTAGTGCTAATACCTAAGTTTCACAAATCTCCACTAAAATTCAGGACACTTATTATAGGATGTAGCACTTATAACAATGTAGCAAGTAAAATATTACTAAAAATACTTACTTCTATGCATGATCTGTACATAAAATCTAACACTTCTTCTATATCTATAGGTAATAGCTATGAACTAAAAAATAAGATTAATGATCTACACGATGTTATTAGCATATCAACTTATGATTTTAAAGACTTATTCAATAGTATACCACTATACGACTTATACAATGTAAAATTGAATCTATTTATACATAGTAATAATAATATAACCCTGCCTTCTTACATAGGTACTATGTATTTCAAAAATCTTTTAACGTTCATAGTCTATAATAATTACATTCTACATAATAATAAATTATATAAGTAAATTATAGGAATACCACAAGGTGGTTCTAATTCTAGTTACCTAGCAGACCTATATTTATATAATTATGAAAAAAATTACAATAATCCTTCTCTTATAATAGATAGGTACATAGATGACATAATAACAATAGCTACTGACAATACTTATAGTGATACTGACCACCTACCAATAGCTTACCATTCAGCCCTAGAATTAATAAAAAATCCTAATGATAATAAATAATAAATTTTTTAGACTTACAAATTAGAATTAATGATGATAATAGTCTATCCTTTAATATATTTAATAAAAGAAATGACTTTAATTTTCAGGTTAATGCTTTCACTCATTTCACTTCATGCATGCACACTTCTGTGTTTAGAAATATTATCTCTAATCATAAATATAGAATATAGTCACTATGTACCAATAGTTTTAAGGCCAATAACTTAACTGACCTATATAAAACTTCTCTAAAATACAATTATCCAGGTAAATTTCTAACTTCCATAATATAGCCTTTATGTAATTAAAAAAACTGTATGTCCTAATCAGAATATTGGTTGGTGAGGATGGGGTTGGTTGTTGGTTCTTTCTATTAAAAAAAATCATAAAATATGTATATATATATATATATTTTATACAAAAAAAGTATAATTAAGAATAGTTAATTACTGTTAACTTTTCCTTTTTATGAGTCTGTAACTAATGTAGCCATACAAAGTACTTATTTACCTTTATATCTTACAATAATATTAGCATAAATAGCAATTAATAAATGTGTAATATTAACATAATTATTATCATTATCATTATTATATAACTAATTTCTACAGTTTTTCTCCTTTTCCACAACTTCACCTAAGTACTTCTTAGCTACTGCAGCTTGTACTACGTTAAACATAGGTTAGCTATACTAGTGTTATATTTATTTTATTATTTATTCATTTAATTATTATTATTTTATTTTTCTTTTCCTTTCCACACTTCCAGATTATTATTATTTTTTCCCCCACTCCATGGCATTTCTTGTCTTATGATGGCATTAAGTTTTCTCTAATGGCAACATGCACTTGTACTGCCTCCATAACTGAGCTTCGATCTTCTTGTCTGGTTCACTACCTCGTTGTTTATTTCTAATAGCTATGGTCGCGCCCCCAGCTTACAAAATGACCCTAATTTTGGTCAGGTAACTTGCAGAAACCTAGGTATTATTGTTTTTTTCGATTAAATTGAAATGTGTGCGCGGTGGCACCTGACGATAGAGCACACAATTTCAATTTTCCATTCCATATCCGACTCATCTGGATACATGTGGTTAGGCTTAAAGCCCACCTGTTCTCATTTGGCGCTTTTTATCCAAATTATCCACTCTTTCATTGGCTTAGAAGGCTATATTTATGCACTTTTTTCGGTATAAGCTCGTTAATTGGCACCATGTGCTATCTTCTTTTTTTATTTTTTCTTTTAACTTTATCAATGGATTATCTTGGGATTCCACATTACGTAAGTTAGCTAGTCTATATTATATATATATATATATATATATATATACTAGCTCAATGTCCTGTTCTTCGTACGGGAATGAATAGAATCTTTTTTTTATATTTATTGTAATTACTATTTATCATAATAAATAGATACAGCAAAATTGACATCGCATAAATCTGTATAAATAAAATTAGACTTTTGTCTCTACATTTCTTGGAATTCAGAAATTTTGCGATTTCTATCCGTTTCAAGCATCCGGGAATCCGATGCGACCCTCAAAAAAAAGTTTGTCTGTCTGTCATTCTGTCGTTCTGTCATTCTGTCATTCTGTCCGTGACGCTTTTTCTGTTTAAGCATCACGTAAAAACGGCTGAAGCGAATGATATGAAATTGGGTGTCATGATAGGTGGTCACTCAACTTAAAACATAGGCGTAGAATTTTTAAAAAATCTTGATTGTATTTTGAGATTTTGCGAAAATCGTTTCAAACTGCGTAAATTTGTGTTCAAGCATCACGTAAAAACGACTGAAGCGAATGATACGAAATTGGGTGTCATGATAGGTGGTCACTCAACTTAAAACATAGGCGTCGAATTTTTAAAAAATTTTGATTGGATTTTGAGATTTTGCGAAAATCCTGTCAAACTGCGTAAATTTGTGTTCGAGCATTACGTAAAAACGACTGAAGCGAATGATATGAAATTGGGTGTCATGATAGGTGGTCACTCAACTTAAAACGTAGGCGTCGAAGTTTTAAAAATTTTCATTAGATTTTCAGATTTTGCGAAAATCGTTTCAAACTGCGTAAATTTGTGTTCGCACATCACGTAATAACTGCAAAGGTGAAAAAATGATATTTGGTGAAATGATAGGTGGTCACTCACCTTGAACTATAAGCATCTAATTTTAAAAAATCGATCCGATTTCGAGATTTTGCGAAAATCGTTTAAAACTGAGTGAATCTTTGTTCCCGCATTACGTAATAACGACTAAAGCGAATGATATGAAATTTGGTCACATGATAGATGGTTGCTCAACATAAACTATAGGTATCCAATTTTTTAAACATTTTCATTAGATTTTGAGATTTTGTGAAAATTCTCTCAAAATACGTTTATATTTCTTCAAACATCACGTAATAACAACTAATACGAAGGATACGAAATTTAGTGATATGATAGGTAGTTGCTAATCTTAATTTATAGGCGTTGAATTTTTAAAATATTTTGATTACATTTGGAGATATTGCGAAAATCGTTTTAAAATGCTGAAATTTTGTTCCAGCATCACGAAATAAAGACTGCAGGGAATGAAACAAAATTGGGTGACATGATAGGTTGTCACTCAACTTAAATTCTAGGCTTCCAATTTTTCAAAGATGTTGATTAGATTTTGAGATTTTGCGAAAATTATTTCTATATTCGTAAATATTCGTTCGCGCATCACATAATTACGACTAAAGCGAATGAAATGATATTACTTAGTGACTCTCTTAACCTGTAATATTTTAACAATACATAAAAATTATAACTTCGCTTTCTTTACTTTGGCAACATACTCCATCCATTCTGTGTACTCCTACAATGCTAACGAAAGTTCTTGCTTTTTGGAAATTTGCATTCACTAACCCGTCAAGGACGGGTACTTCAGCTAGTATTATCTGTGTTCAATAATTATGCATAAAGGATTTCGTGGCTATCGTTTGATAGGTGAAGAGATGATTCGGTGCATCGCAAACTGTCGAAGTTTTTCCAAAATGGATAGCATCAAAATATTTTCATGTTCAAATATGTACGTGTACCAATTTTCATAGCAAACAGTTTAACGGTCAAGATACGCTGCAGCACACTCTAGTGGCGAATTAAAATTATAATATGCTGGCGAGTTAAATTAATAAAGTGCTGCAGTCAGGGGCAGATTTGCGGATTTGGGGCCGTGGGCAAAAGCTTCATTAGGAGATCTTCTTTCGAAACATTTTCAAAATTTAACAATTTTTAAACTTAAAGAACAATTTGGGGCGCTTCCCCTAATGCCCTCCCCGAAATCAGGCCCTTTCTGCAGTGCCATCAAGGGATGAGTACAGCCGAATGAATACTAAAAAAATATTCTCTCTGCTCAAATGCGTATGTATACCGATTTTTAAGGTGATCGGTCGAACGGTTTTAAAGTTGGTGCGCTGCATCGGCATCTAGAGGCAAGTCATTGCAAAATAGATAGCGTAAAAGTATTCTCTGTGCTCAAATATCTGTGTGTACCAATTTTCATAAATCAGTTGAACGGTATTTTCATAGCAAACGGTTGAACGGTACCAAAGGAGAGTTATTGCTATACGGATGCGGCGAAAATATTCTTTTCGTTCAAACATCTATGTTTACGGATTTCCATGGCGATCAGTTGAACGGTCTTGAAATTATTGGTTTGAAGTGACATCTAGTGGCAAATTATAGCAAAATGGATAACGCCAAAATATTCTCAGTGTTCAAATATCTATCTATACCAGTTTTCATAGCGATTACTTGAACAGCCTTTATATGCTGCAGCACCATTAAGCGACGAATAAAAGTAAGAAGTTGATACATTGCAGTGCCACCTATTGGCGTGTTAAAGTAATGATGTGCTACGGCACAATGAAGTAGCTATTTACAGCAAAATGGATAACACGAAAATATTCTCCGTGTTCAAGTATCTATGTATATCAATTTTCATACAGATCAATTGTCCGGTCAAATTGGTGCACTGCATTTCCATCTAATGGCGAGTTATAGTAATAATGCGGTGCAATGCCATCTATCAGTGAGTAACAGCTAAATGAATAGTTAGAATATATTCTCCGTGCTCAATGTGTAAGCATAAATTTTGTTATGGCGATTAGTCGAACGGTATAGAAGTTGATGCGTTGCAGCACCATCGTGCGGCAAGTTATAGCAAAACGGGTAGCGTAAAAATATTCTCCATGTTCATATATCCATGTGTACCAATTGTCACCAAAATTGGTTGACCGGTATTTTCACAGCAAGCGCTTAAACGAAATAGAATTCGACGTTGTGCAGCACCATGTAGCGGCAAGTTACAGCAAAATGGATAGTGTAAAAATATTCTACGTCTTCAAATATTTTGGAAAATTGGATATATTTGGAAAATGTTTTAGTGGATATCATGACTAGATTATTAGATTACATTTTCTAAATAACATTTGTTATTATTATTATTCATTTGCCTTATATCTATTACAATCCTTTTCAGTATAATGACTGCTGCGCTGTGTGCATTGAGCCATTCCAACACGGTGAGCTAATGAGAACGTTGCCGTGCAAGTTAGTATTAATTTATTTTTATTCGTCAATTGTTTTGCATCCAGTTTACTCAGCGGAGGATTAATGCAATTTTGTCGGTGGGGGGAGGGGGGGGCGGTTAGTTAGAAGATTGACATTCGCATCCATTTTATGGAAGTAAAATAGGATCTTTTGATTTCTTCTTTTTCCTCGGGGAGGGTGGTCGCCCCTTCTAATCCGCTATTGAGTTCACTTAATATTAAGCAGTAGTATTAATAACTATACTTAACCCTTTAGTGCATGGTGTGCTATACATAAGACGGTAAAAATTTTACCATTTTCACTCTTGGTCGCAAATATTCATAAATGTTATTGAATTTTCCTGTCCTAGCATTATGTGTATTGACTCTTATTTCCAGAAAAAGCTTAAAATGACAAATGCACACCTAGAATTTCAAGTTTTTTAAGTTTTTTTATTTTTTAAATAGCATTTGTTTATTCAGTTTATGTCAGGAATTTATTACACCAGCCATAAACGCACTTTCGATATTTGGATGATTATAGTCTGGACACAAATGGGTTGAGGTAGAAGGTTAACGCAATCGAGAATATCAGACAGATTGAGAAAACTTTACTAGTTAAGCTAATACCCCAGGAGTAAAGGCGAAAATAAGTAAGACTGCAACAATATTCATATAAAAGCGGAGTCGGTAATGTCAAGAAATATGTTACTTAAGTAAAGAGATATCCCTACACTATAAAGTCCACAGTATATAGATTTATTATGTGCAGGGTACCTCAAAAGGTCGTTTACAAACCTAATATGCTGGTCTGTCATACCATGATGTCATGACGAGCATGATTTGCATAGGAACTTGTGTCCGAAAATGCAAAATGCGACCGCTAGAGGGCGGTGATCGCAGGCTTACGGGAGACGGGGAAGTGTAATAATTTCAGGCGAGGGCAATGAAGGACAAGGATGAATCAGTTTAGTAACGAAGAATTGGTCGACATGCATTACGAATACGGCGCCGCGGATAGAAATGCACGAGCCGTGGAACGGATGTACCTTGAGCGCTTCCCAAACAGACGTCAGCCAAGTCATGCTTTGTTTGGACAATCGCACCGCAGACTCCCTGAAGCAGGAGAGTTGATGAAAAATGAGAATTCTGCCATTTCGGTACAGCAGCACCTGTCTGGCTTCTCCCCCTCTATCTACTGAAGCGGCACAGAGGTACCCGTCTGACTCCTGCCCCTCTGGCTTTTGTCTTATCAATATGACCGGTTGCGGGAAGGGATGATAAAGATTTTTCTAGATAAGGGCGCTTGAAAAGATTTTAATAAGTTAACTTAATAATTTTGATTTTTGATTTTTCAAACATAGAAAATTTTGTTCAGATTCGAACTCGGTACTTACAAAAGTATTCATAATATATATTTACTATCCTAAAAGAAAAATACATTTTAGATTTTTTTAAATCATTATGGTACAACTCTGTTTGATAATGCAACTTAGAAAAATATTTTAAGGAAAACGAAATTTACTCCATAGATTTGAACTCACAGTCTAAAAGTTATCTTCATAGCACATTTGTTGACCTAACACATATTGTTGAAGAAATACTCTGCTAATTTCCTGGGTTCAGTCCTGGGTTATAAAGTCCAGTTGGTGTAGAAAATTCTACAAAAAGAGTCCACTTGTCAGGATGGAACACAAACTTTATTGATTCTAGAACTTCATCGAACAATAAGCTGTACAAAATTCACAGGCACTAACGGCCAGTAGCTTGTTTATAACAGTCCACTCAGAACCGAATCTTACACAAATGCTGTAATTTTCACACAGAATAAAATACTTCTACGGGCAAAATTCAGTGGAAATATGCAAGGGATATCGTACACAATCCCTTAAGACACAGCAATGAAGAATTTTCACACAACACTTAAAAATCAGCTTCGAAAAGTAAGCCAAAACATTGCTTCTATAGCGTAACACATCAAACTTACTGCGCGGGAGTTCAACTTACACTGAACTGGGGACTCTGACAGCTTGTATTTACAGGGGACGCAGAAGCTACAAGAAGCTTCCAGAAGAGTCTATTCCTCGAGGATTCCACAAAAAGCGGGAATTTCGATTACTTCATAGAAGAGAAATATTAGGCTATTATGTGATTTTAATGCAGTAAAACCAACTTTCAGGCCCCATTGGGAAAATCGCGCCAAATGACCAAAATATCGCCAATCTTGGCGACTTTTGGCGAAATATCACCAAATAAGTCCCCAAAATAAGTCCCCAAAAGTTAAGTTACGCAAGGCCTAGGACCAATATTTCTCGAGATTTCTGGAACCGCCATTGGAAAACAATGGGGAAACCGAAACCTCCGTTTCTCCGGTTCTAATTGACCGATTTCGATGCAACACAATGCAAAATTTAACTATTTCAAGTGTAGAACACGAATTTTGAACTATTTTAAACCCCAGAACAGTGGGTTGCCCCGAAAATTCGAAACAATATGCTCTAAACACATAGCTAAATTCTTCTAATAAGTGTAAAAATTTAAATGTTCCCCTTCATCCGGTACGTCTTATTGTTTAAACCATGCAAACTTTTTACAGATCAGCAGAAACACTTTTTTTTAATGTTAGGATAACGACACTACAATTTTATTTATTTATTTTTATTTATTTATTTTTTGTGTGATTTTTAGGGATAAAATGGTGTTTAGTGGTATTTTATCATTACCTTTTATGCAAGTGTTAGTATTGATAATTTTTAAAAATCTTTCAGTATTGAAGATAAAAATTTAAAGTATGGTTTTAGTTAGTATAGATTAGAAATTGCTGTTACAAGGTAGTTTCCTGATATTATTTTATGTTTTTAGAACTTTCCGAAAAAAAAGTTACAAGCGAGCGAATAAAATTGCAGTTTTAGACCTGAAGTCTAACTATCAAGTTCTAAAAGAAATGCAAATTAAGTTATCGAAAAATAAGAGGTTTCACTTACTTGAAAGCAGGGGCGTAGCCAGGGGGGTGATATCAGGACTCCCCCCCTCCGAAATTTTTGGATTAGTGATCACAAGATTAATTCCGTGCAGAAATTCCGTCTGTTTATACACATATAAGCTCATATTCCCCCCCCCCCCCAAATTTTTAATGCTTGAAAGCACACCTTGCTCAATCGTCTACTACAATAGTTTCTTCAGTGTTTCTAACTAACTGATCAGGAAAACAGAGTAAAAAATTTGTAATATACATTTTACTTCTGATCCCCATCTCATCTGGCTATTTGATACCATCATTTTGATTAATTCAAAATCTTTTTACTGACATAAAATAAAAATAGGCATAACATTTTGAAACTAATTATATAATACCAGTAAAATAAGTTAGCAATTCCTCAGACATTTAACGGTAATTTTTACTATCACAAGGGATAACTTAAAGTGATTCTAATTAAATTTACAAGATTGGTATTATTTTAAGCGTGTATCTGTACAACAAATATATGATATTATAGTTAGAAAGTAATAATATACCAGTTTAATCTAGTTCCTTAACAGGAATGTTTATATTTTCTTTACAAAAGTCGCATTTACTCAAATACAGATTACACACATGCTTTTTTTCTATTACAAGAAATCAATTTAAGCATATGGTTACGAATTTTTGGGGTAACCCGCTGTTCTGGGGTTTCAAATGCTTTAAAATTCGTATTCTACACGTCAAATAGTTAAATTTTGCTTTTTTTTGCTTGAAAATCGGTTAACTAAAATGCGAGATATGGAGTTTTGTGTTTCTCCATTGGTTTCTATAGCATTTTCTAGAAATCCCGAGAAATATGGGTCCTAGGACTTCGCTAACCACATTTGGGGACTTATTTTTGGCACCAAATTTGGTGATATTTCACCAAAAACTCGCCAAGCTTGGCGACATTTAGGGCTTTCGGCGCGGTTTTTCGAATGGGGCCTTTAAAGTTTGTTTTAATGCCTTAGCATTACATAATACACTAATGTTTCAGCTGTATTTTTTTGACATATATCAAAATTCGTGCTTTAAGGGGAACATTCGGGAAATTTCTAATAGCTTCTGCCTCACCTATAAATAGGAGCGGGCGACCCCAATCCATTGAGTCGTGTTTCTGTTTGATCAGAGAGCAGATGTCCGTGAAAGCTTAAGGCTTTATATTGATGCTATAGAAGCGGTATTTTCGCTTGCCTTTTTGAAGATTTGTTTTTAAGTGCTGTATGTAACTTCTTCACTGCTGATGAGGGAGTCTTTGCGATATCCCTCAGATATTTCCACTCAATTTTTGTCTGTGGAAGCGTTTTTATTTTGTGTAAGAAATAAAGCACCTATCAAAGCTTCTGTACTAAGCGGACTGTTAAAAGCATATTACTGTCTGATTGTGCTTGTGAATTTTGCCCAGCTGATTGTTCGACGAAGTTCTAGAAGCAACAAAGTTTGTGTTCAATCCTAACAAGGGGACTCTTTACTAGAACTTTCAATACCTACTAGAATTTAGAATGACGAACCCAGAAACTAGCAGAGTACACGCTTAAAAATGTCGAGCTAAATAAGCTCCGACGGAGCTAATTTACACTCCTTTTCCCACTTCAAACAGCCATTCTCCCAATGGAGCTAAATTAACTCCACCTATCGATAAAAATCAGTGGAGTGAAAAACACTCCTTTTATGAACATTTTATAAACGCTCCACTTTGACTTTATTTTATACACAAAAGGAGTGTTCTAAGAAATTTGTTCTTTTTTTATTAATATAGCTGTACTCAATTTTGATTATTATTTTAAGCTGATAAGGAGTGTTTTAGGAAATTTTGATTAAATATTAGACTTAAATTTGA
>JAWZYV010014954.1:0-67234 GCA_038373885.1 Cheiracanthium punctorium | reverse complement strand
TGAGTGGTGAACCCCCCCCCCCCCCCCCTCTGCAATGCTTACCATCTTTGGCTCCCTTGAACGTTGTCTTGCTAACTTGGCATTTTGGTGCTGTCATTAGGCATTCAACGTTGTCATAAGGCAGACTGACAACCCAGAAAATTTGGCAAAAATTTGAATGGATACTTTTAAAAATTGCTATTAATAGAACGAGACATTAAAAAAATTGAATACGGAATTTTCTCTTAACTGCATAAAACTGATTTTAAATTTATAAACAGTAAATATTAATGAAAATAAGTAGTTATTCACACTTCTTAAAAATGGATAATAATAATTTAGGTTTTTTTTTAATTAATTATTTTTAGTTACTTATCAAAAAGAAATTTGCAAGGAGAGAAAAAAAAAAAAAAAAAAAAAAGAGAAACAAAATGTCCAAAATTACAAAGTATTTTTGGTTTTCAGTAAAAGAATTTTATGAAAAAATTAATTAATTTGATGTCATCCCGTTTATTATAATAAGTAAATTAAGAATACATTATCCTTATGTGATAATATCAGACATAATTAAAAAGTCTGTTAATTTAGTCTGGTTTTTAATAGCTATTTTACTACTCTCAGTGATTTGAGACACCTGGTGTAACCTTTTTAAGGTCACTGATAAGAATGGAATGTAGTAAAGCGTTCAGAAATATTTAACAGTTACTACAGCGGGAAAAAAAATAAAATAATAATAATAAATAGCAAGAAAAACTATGTTATATAGAGAATAAATTTAGCTATCAGGAGTATTTTTTAATGAGAAATTAGCAAAATGTTCTTAGGTTTTGAGGAAAAATTTGCAAAATAGAGGTTTGAGAGTATATATCCAGGGATCAATCCAGGAATTTTTTTTCCAGGGTCCCATTTTAGTTATAACTGCTTAATTTTGTGAATTTCAGTACTTAATTTTGTGAATTGCAACACTTATTTGTGATATTTTATACCGATTTAAAAAAAAAAATTGCCATAAGAATTGAAACGTAGGGTAAAATGCCAATGAAGGTTCATTTCATTGAACAATAGGCTTTTTTTTTTTTTAAGGGGCTGTTTCAATTTAATGTGACTTTGTGAAGGGGCTGCAAAACAATCTCATTTTTCATCTGCATCGACCCTGATATTACAAGAATGTTTCTGGTGGGGCATACATATATGTAAACAATGTTCACAACTAGTGTTACAATAGTGTATTTTTTTTTCAATAGGAAAATACGCTTAAAATAACTTAAATACGTCGCAGAAATATATTGATACAGGTGAATAAATCATACAACCATGAATATATGTTGCAGATATAAATGGGTATGGATGTGTGGTGTTATGTTAAATGTCAGTCATTGGGGTAACTGCGTAGGGGCTAAGCCCACGCTAGAAAGATTTTAGCCTACTCTAGAAAAATTATATTTTCTATTGCAAGACTAGGAGATGGATCCCTTAGAAATATACCCCAAAAGCCAATCTAGTCACACCAATGATGTTAGTAGACGTGTGTGAGGGGCTTGTAACCCATCTACCACAAAAAGTATTTCTAAAAATTCTACTTCATACATAAATACAGCTAAAAAACACTTCCTGAAATGCCAAAGTTTATTTTGTGAAGGTTTAAGTATTTTAAATTCATTCCAATTGCATAGCCATATGCCTTTATAAGCTTTTAATTAAATTCACTCATGGTGTTCGTTATTTTAGTGGAAACTCTGCCATAGCCTTTTAAACTATTCCCCAAGAATGTAAATCATTAACATAGTAATATTTAATTTTCAAAATTCAGGAAACAAAATAAAAATTTCAGTGAAAGTGTCAGTATTTATTCATAAATTGATATTGATTTTGGCTAGTAAAAATATTAAAACTAATCTTGTAAACATTAATTTCATAGTTTGAATCGTTATTATGAGCTATGCATAATGGAACAAATTTATATATTTTTGTTGTGGCACTATTTTGAAGCCACACAGTATTTTCAATAAAAGTTATGTTTCATATATTAACAGAAAGAAATAACTTACCGAAAAGTGATCTTCACAACACCAGTGAGTTGTCTTCGTCGACAATGCTGGATTTTTTTTATCATCCCGTTTCATGGCTGTTGTCCATAACTTTCTTTTTACTTTATCTTTTGGAACAGAAAAGAAAAGCTTTCCAGGAGTGTTCACTGTCGTGCTTGTGCAGCAAGGCACTAAACAATACTTAAAAGGTGCTTTAGCAGCCTCTGACATCATAAAATTTAAAAAGAACTTTCCAAATCAAAATGAAACTACGCTGCGAGTTAGAACACAAATTGTAAACAAACGTACGATGGTGCACTGTGACGGCATATGTATCCGCGTAGGAAAAGCAGCGTTTTTGAGACAAAGTAAATAGTGCGCGTTGGAAAACAAATTATATTAGTTTTTACAGCTTTAAAACTAAAAAAAAATATAGGCTTTCGATCATAATTTTTCATTTTCTATATCATTAATGTAAAACTGAAAAGCGTGCAAATTCCTCATTTAGTTTGGCTGATTTTTTAAATTAATGCATTTAAATGCCAGTAATCAATTACTAATTTAAAAATGTTTAATGCTTATATGAATTTGGTAAGTGTAACAAATATGCATAATGTTAGAGTAGTTCATTTATAATTCAAAGTTTCAATTTTTAAAAAAATAAGTGAAATAAAATTTTAAAAAATCACAAACCCTGTGGATAACTGGTTTCTGGATAAGAGGTTCCATACTGTACTTTCATTTAAAAAGAACATTTTCAGTTGTGTTATAACAATGACCTAGGCTTTTATTATTTAAATATTGATCATGGACATACAATAAAATACAAAGTTACTTAAAAAAGGTATCAGAATTTTATGGTATCAATTAAATTTTCAGGACATTCAATATAATAATAACAACAACAATTTGAATACAAGGAATGTTAGAAAGGTCCAGTTTTGCAGATGTATGTGATATAATAGTATGAAACATGAAAATTTGTCACCTATGTAAATACCCTTGTGACAGCCACAAAAGCTAAGTTTCAGGAATACAACTACTCTTTTCTATATACTGTATTTTCCTGTATATAATCCGTGGATTATGTATTTAAAAAGTTTCTAATTTCATTGTGCGTATTACATGCTGCAGAGGATTACCTGATAAAAAACATTCTCCATCAGAAAAGCTTGTAAGCTTTTCTGAGAGAATGTTTTTTATCAGATTATCCACAGCGGCATTTCTTTTTAAACTTTACTTGTAAGTAAAGTTTAGAAAGAAATGCCGTTTATGTTTTAAAAAATAAACAACAGATGGTGCTAAAAGCTTTCATAACTCGGCAGACCGGTGAATTTGGGTCATTCTCTCAAAGGAGAGCTGTCTCTACAATAAATATAAGGGTGAAAGCTCAAATTGTTGCACGCGAAATGAATACTAGAGACTTCTCTGGTGGGCCCATATGGTGCTACAGGTTTATAAGAAGGAGCAATTTAGCTGTTGGTAGTCATTCAACAGTCGGCCAGAAACAGTGGCGGATTAATGCAAGTTTGTTCGGGGAGGGGGGGGGTTAGTTTTGTCGGTGGGGGCAGTTTGTTAAGAATATTGACATATACGTCCATTTTTATGGAAGTAAAATAGGATCTTTTACATTAATTTCTTTTTCTGCATTTTACATTAATTTCTTAATCCACCCTCAGCCAGAAATTACCAGATGACTGGCAAAAAGAAAATCAGATGACTTTGCGATATTTTGTAAAAGCAATTATTCTCGAAAGTAATTTTACAGCGGATTTGATTTTTAACACGGACGGAGTTCCAATGTCATTTGATATACCACCTACCAGAACTGTTGATGTTCAGGGAATAAACAGTATACCTATAAATACTACAGGAAATAGAAGAACTTCATTTATTGTAGTTTTATGCTGTGCTGCAAATGGTTTGAAATTGTCGCCGATGCTAATATTCAAAAAGAAAACTCTCCTGAGAGAATTTTTTTTTTAAAGGTGTTGAAATTCATGCAAATGAGACTGGATGAATGAAGAGATCATGATGGTTAGAGAGAATCTGGCGAAAACGAAACAATTCATTTTTTCATCCTAAAGCTTTTCTAATTATGAATTCGATGAAAGCACATCTCAGCGAGAATGTTAAAAATTCCCTGACGTCTGCATCTGCAAAAACCACAATAACTGGAGGACTGACCAAAAAGTTACAACCTTTAGACGTTAGTGTTAACAGATCTTTTAAATCGGAAGTTAGGGAATGATGGGAACAAGGGATGTCCTATGGAGAAAAGAATTTTACGAAAACCGGAAAATTGAAGCGTGCGCCGTATGAAAATATCTCTAACTGGGTTTTGAAGACGTGGAATGATGTCTCGGAAACTACGATAAAAAACGCATTACGAAAATGCAATATTGGTGATGAAAACTACTCTAACAATGAAGACCCATCTAGTGACTCTGACAATACTATGTTAAGTGAAGATACCATGAATTTATTCATTTCAGAGTCTGATTACACAGAATTTGAAGGTTTTTGATTATTATTATTAATTTAGGATTATTCAAGGTAGTAGTACTTTCTTTTCATTTTGAATGTATCCATGTATTCATTTTGAATATTTTGAATTGCATGTTTAAATAGATGTTCTTCATAATTTTTTTTTTTTTTTTTTTTTGTTTTGTTTTACAGTACCATTTATTATTTTATATTTTTATCATATTGTGTATTTTTTTATGTGGTACTATTGACAGTATATATTTTGGATTATTCACCGTGAAAATTACCCCGGATTATATGGCGCTACGGATTCTGAAGTGTTTTTTTTTACTCAAAAAAAAAAAAAAAAAAAAAAAAAAAACAGGCTTTGTGGATAATACGTTGCTGCAGATTATATACAGGAAAATACGGTACTTGCAGCTATATTAAACAGAAACCATTCATGTTAAAAAAGTAAAGAGAACTTTTTTGAAAATCTGTTACTAAGTTTCACAGTTACATGGTTTCACTATCGCATGAATTTAGAAGTGTTGATTCAAATTACTCTTATTAATGAATGCTTTTGGACACACACCACTGCAAACATAGGGCTTCTCTTCTGTGTGAATGAGAAGATGTTCACTGAAAGTTTCCAGCTGAGTGAATGCTTTCTGAAGGAAAAGTATAAGGTTTCTCTGCAGTGTGAACCTGGAGGTGTCGATTCAACTGACTCTTGTTAGTAAATGCTCTTTGACACATATCGCAAACATAGGGCTTCTCTCCCGTGTGAACCTGGAGGTGTCGATTCAAGTGACTCTTGTTAGTAAATGCTCTTTGACACACATCGCAAACATAAGGCTTCTCTCCTGTGTGAATTCGGAGGTGTGCATACAAGTTTGTCTGTTGAGTGAATGCTTTCTGACACACTTCACAAACATAGGGCTTCTCTCCCGTGTGAACCTGGAGGTGTCGATTCAAGTGACTCTTGTCAGTAAATGCTCTTTGACACACATCGCAAACATAAGGCTTCTCTCCTGTGTGAATTCGGAGGTGTGCATGCAAGTTTGTCTGCTGAGTGAATGCTTTCTGACACACTTCACAAACATAGGACTTCTCTCCCGTGTGGTGAATGCGAAGATGTTGATTCAACAATGCCTGCAGCATGAATGGTTTCTGACACACTTCACAAACATAGGGCTTCTCTCCTGTGTGAATGCGAAAATGTCTGTTCAAATCCGCTTTTAGACTGAATGCTTTCTGACACACTTCACAAACATAGGGTTTCTCTCCCGTGTGAACCTGGAGGTGTCGATTTAAGTGACTCTTGTTAGTAAATGCTCTTTGACACACATCACAAACATAAGGCTTCTCTCCTGTGTGAATTCGGATGTGTGCATGCAAGTTTGTCTGCAGAGTGAATGCTTTCTGACACACTTCACAAACATAGGGCTTCTCTCCCGTGTGGTGAATGCGAAGATGTTGATTCAATGATTCCTGAACCATGAATGGTTTCTGACACTCTTCACAAACAAAGGGCTTCTCTCCCGTGTGAATGCGAAAGTGCCGATTCAAGCCCGACTGCTGAGTGAATGCTTTCCGACACACATTGCAAAAGTAAGGTTTCTCTCCAGTGTGAGCCAAGCGATGTCGATTCAAGTGACTCTTGTTAGAAAATGCTGTTTGACATGTATCGCAAACATAGGGCTTCTCACCTGTGTGAATACGGATGTGTTGCTTTAGGTATTTCTGTAAAGCAAATGCTTTCTGACAAACATCGCAAATGTAGGGCTTCTCTCCCGTGTGAACCTGGAGGTGTCGATTCAAGTGACTCTTGTTAGTAAATGCTCTTTGACACATATCACAAATATGCTTTTCTCTAGCATAAATAGGGAGAGATCTTTAAATATACATTCTGGGAAAATGCTTTTTGGGATGCATTACCTGCATGATGTTCCTGTAATGCATCACCACAAATGTCTAGTTTTGCTTTTGTGAAGATGTTTCAGCCGAGATATCCTTACCTGGTGGATTCTTCTCACATTTGAAATTTTATATTTGAACAAAGTAGAGAATCAGTGATAAATTAATATGAACTCTTGCAAAATAGATTTCAAAAATGTCTAAGCTTTGAAAATAATTTTAATGCTTCTTCAGCTGTTGTAGTATATTTCTGGTCGATTATCACCATGAGTAAGAATAAAAAACAGTTTTCAGGTTACAATTGTGAATCGACTTGAAAGGAAATTGATACTTTTGGCACGAACACTTGGTAGTTATTGTCTTTAAATTCAGATCTGGACCGATGTAATATCTAATTTAAAAAAAAGAAACAATTAAAACTTTCACCTGGAGGACTAACTTTTAAATTATTAATTTGAGTTGAATTTTTAAAACTAAGTTATGCAAAATGATGTAAAAATAGAATAGGGAAACACATGGTATGGTTTACAAGGTATGATTGGCCAACAACATTTGTTCCATTGGGCTGCCAACCCAGGTGCTTTGTGAAACACATATACAGTCAACTCCCGTTAATCCGCGACTCTATAATCCGCGAACGCCTGTAATCCGCGATATATTTCAAATGTAAACAAACAAGTTTGTTTACATTTTGAGCGGCATTTGACTGGTTGTATTACTATTATAGAAGTTATTTGATTGGCTGAATGTTATAAAGACATTTATTAATGATTTTCCACAGGTATTTGAAGTAAATAATTTCATATATTTGAGCATATTATCATGTAATTAAACGCACAGAAACTTATATCCTAAGTTGCATGTGCTCAGTGAATGGATGTAAATAACGAACTCCGAAGCAATGCACCGTCCAATCACATCGCTCTACTCTTTTGTTGAATGAAACAAACAAACAAAAAAAAAAAAAAATCAAGGAAAACGTTTGCTCCATGAGAAATGAGAGAGAGAAAAACTCGGGAGACAACCGAAAAGATTGACCGTTGCAATTAAAATTGGGTGAAAATATGTAGCATGTTTAACTTTAAGTGCAAACTGCGATTTGGCAGTTTGCACTTAAAGTTAAACATGCTACCAGGCAGACATGCTGCAAGGTTAAACATGCTACAAGGCTAAAGTTAAACATGCTACAAGGCAGACCCCTTTTTGACGACAGCTGGCTGTGCGCGAGCACAGCCAGCTGTCGTCAAAAAGGGGTCTCTAGATCTGTGGCACGCGATGAACGTTTCGATCGTCTGCCATCTTGCTGGTAGTTAAGTCGAGCGATGGCAACGGCTGCCCCTTTTTCAGCATTGGGAAAGGGTTGCGCCTCAAAGGGTTAAAGTAAGAAACGAACTAGGAAAAATGGTTATTTCAGAGAAAAGTAAAAACTTGCACATGGACACATATTGTATCAGTTTTTCAAAAAAAAATGTAAGAAAGCATTCAATAAAGTACTATTTTCCATTTAGATAAGTTTTATATTTCATTTCAAATAAGGAATATGTGCCAGACTTATTTATATTACGCATTATAGCAATTATCTTATAATAGTAAATAAAACCCCTGAGAGCGGCCAAGTATTCTCGGTGCGGTGGGGTGGCCACTCAGAGAGATTTTACTGTATCTCAAAACACCACAAAGAGAAACCTAAAAAGAGTACCATTACAAACAACTAAAAATTTTTAAATCATATATGTCAAGATGTACAAATGTTTCTTTTACACAGATTGCAGTTAAAACCATATCTGTTCAGATCCATGTTTTTTTATTAAATTCTGTATTTCTGGTTTAATATTTCAGTGCTCCCTGATAATTGCAGGTAAGTGCAATTTTGAAGAAAGGAATTAATTCTTTTTGAAAATTAAGTTATTTCCAGTTCAACTGACAAATTTGTCACCAGAAAATGTTTAGTTTGATTTTAATAATAGACTTGAACCCATCCATTTGCAAGAATTTCATTTTAATTTGCACCAAAACTTATAAATGCACATTTGAAACTGTGCATTACATATAGCAATGAGTACTTAATACAACACAGCCTGACAGCAAATGATTATGTTTTCTTATGACTACTTGATTGGGCCTTGGTGTTTTACCTTTAACCAATTAAAGAACACGAATATTTTTGATTCTTTTAAGTCGATGATAATGACTTTGAACGTACATTCACAGAAAAAATGACAAACTATTTATAGAAGCAGATATCAAAACTAAAGATTTTTTCTTAAAATTCTTCTTCTTTTAAATGTATTTTAAAAAAAAAAAGAAAATTTTTTGTGATGAAACACATTTTTAGATATTTAAAAAAAAAAAAAAAAAAAAACAGGTGTTAAATTTATTTTAAAAGGTTTTATAACAAACTCTTTTGTTATTGTTTCTACATGTGATTAGTAACCTACCTATAACGCGGGTCCATACAACCTGGATTCGTGAACACAGAGGAAAAATTGGGATTGTTTTCGTTTAACATGTTAAAAGGATTTGTACAGCACGGTCAAATGAGACAGATGTTTTGATTTTATTACACTTTAGCTCCTGTAAGTAATACACCCTTTGAATGGCAACCAGGGTTGCTATGATTTTGCCCAACCCAAAAAAACCCAGGTGGTTTTTTTTTTTTTTTTTTCGAAAAAGCCCAATGACAAACCAAACAGGGTTTTTTCAAAATTTCAACTTTAAAATGTAGTTAATAATCTCTTAATATCAGTACACCACTTGTAAAGTTTATAAACAGCCTCCGACACCACCACTACATAAGAAAAAAAAAATTAGAAAAATTTCAAACAGGCAAAAAAACTTCCTAGAGGAATTTTTTATGCCTATCTCAATAAAAATGAATAAGGATTTTTTAACTATAAAACATCATTATTTTAAAAGTTCTAACTAAGCACTAGTGTAGTACTCTCTCTCTTGGTCGAGAAGCTGCAGGACTAATGGGAGACTGTTCACTAATGGGAGCTGTGGCAAGTAAAATCTGTCTGTGGTGCCTATGTCCCCCCATGTTCAAACAATACTTCTGGGGGTGCTGATTTCAAGTGCTAGGTCTGTCATCTGGAATTGGTTCAAAATTAGGAGACCACTCAAAGGGGTACGATGATGTTGGCTACCCATTCTGTGTCCCCGTAGTGAAATGGCCAGTCGTTCAGGCCCAGTAGTGGATAATGCTTGTGTCAGTAAGTGCCTACCCATTGGAAAAATATATAGGTATATATTCTTCTTAATGTTCTTTAATTAAATTTCAAATTATTGTGAGAGTTTTGCATATGCTTTGTATGGAAAGCGTTATTATTTATTGCGCTTAATTTTTGAATGTTTTTTGTGCTGTAATAGCTCTTGGCTACTGTTCACTACGCACTCTTAAATGAGGAATTTAAATTCTTTTTAATCCTACAAATGAGTTTCTCTCAAAATCTTTTGATTTAAAACATTTGTTTAAAATTTTTAAAGAGAAACTTTTACTTTCTGCTCTTGAATTTCATACATGCTCAACCCTCAAAGAAAAACAAAACTGGTCATACAATTGGGCAAATGAACAAATAGGTATCTAATAATTAATCAACATTTCCTCATACTGTATAATAAATACGTATAGAGTGAGGAATTCTGTCTGATATTAGTAACATAGAGATGATTTTATTTTGGGGGGTGGGAGCTGTCTATTAAATTGTAACTTAAGTGAATGTATTCAAGAATGATAAGATAAATGTAGCTTACCAAAAAGACAAAAGTAGTCAGATTTCGAAGGAGGGGAAGCAGCCCCTCAGGATGCACGCCTGGTCTATACAAACAAATTTTGAGTATAAAATATGAACGTATTTCTTTCAAAATGTTCTGACTAACTTTAGAAATAAAATTTAATTCCTTTACACAGAATGACAATTTCCATCCTTTGTCTTACAGCGCATTAATGTTAGTTCAAAACAACCTAAATATATAAATTATTGCAACTGTTGCTATGTAAACATAAAACTTAACGAACCCCGATTTAACGAATTCTCTGATTTAACGAATATTTTTTTGTACCGACAAAAAGGGTGCTAAAATGCTCTGATTTAACGAATTTTTAGCTTTGATTTAACGAACAACAATCGCTGAAATAAAATTCTCACATAAAACTAAAACTTTGAATTTTTCGCACACAAAATTTTGAATCTTTCACACCATAATCCAAGTGTGCAATACAATAATTTTTTTCCTCATTTCTCCAAATGAAGCAAGTGTCTACGAAGAGAGCGATACAGAAACAGTCATTTACAATTACGCCATGGATAACCATGATCAAACGGCAGTATGTGAAGATGTTCCTAGTAATGGAAATTTTACAGAATATGTGCCTTGCGATGTACAGCTAAGTACCTGCGATAGTGAACAAAAAGAGAATGAAGATTCCGAAAGCAGCAAAGATGACGAAGAAACGTCAATTGAATTTAAAAAAGTGACATTCCAAGAAGCAGTTTGCAGCTTGGACGTTTAAAAAAAAAAAAAAAAAAACATTTTGACTAACGAGGTTGATGATGTTGTTCTTATGAAGTTAGAAAATATAGACAAAGAACTTTGGAAATTCAAAACAAAACACTATCAAATATTTCTTTCGAAAGTGCCAACAATTATGTATGTATTACATATTAAGTTTTAAGAGCAAGTAACATTAAAGAATTTAGATTAGTTTAAAGTTGATCGCCTAACGTATAGTTATAATTTTTAAGCTCGTAGTAAACAATAATCATTCTTTTATTCACATCTATATCTAAGGGTATTTTGCATTATTATTTTTATACCATACTCTTCACAAAAATTGATATTCAATTAAACAAATTGCTTCGATTTAATGAATGGATTTGTGGGTCCCAATCAATTCGTTAAATCGAGGTTCAACTGTATAACATAGCTAAAATAAATAAAAATTTACGATATACAGTCAAGAGCCAAAAATCCGCCGACCTAAAATCCGCAAACGTCCAAAATCCACACACCTTCTCTGATGTAAATAATGAAATTAGAAGTCATCCACCAGTGATGAAATTGTTGAAAAGTGTCTTGAATCCAGATAAATATGATTTTGATGATGAAAACTTGGGTAATAATAATAATAACATCCATTTGATAAAAGTTTAAAGTTAGGAGAAGAGTAGCTTAAATTTTTAGAACAGCAAAGTTCTGTAACAAAACAAGAATTAATGATATAAACAATTTGCAAAAATAAATAAAGGAAAGAAAGAAAGAAAAAGAAACTGAAGTAGGAAAAAATGATATTTTAAAACAAATCACCATAGAATATGCTTTCAAAATTAGAAAAAGGAAAGTTTGAAACCATTTGCTTTGCTAATCTTCTTGTAATATTTTTTTTCCCTATACTTTTGTATTTAATGTGAAAATATAAGTGAAATACTTTTGACTATTTTTATTTCATTGTATTTGTATGTATTCTACTTTTTAAAATCAGAAATGTAATGATTATTGATTATGATGAATTTTTTGGCCCGAAATCCGCAAAATCCTAAAATCCGCACAAGCCATGGTCCCAAGCTGTGCAGATTTCTGGCTCTCTACTGTATATATCTGCAAGGTGACAGTGGCAGTCCACCACTGGTGGCAAATTAAAAATAAAAATAGGCAAAAAATAAAATAAAAAAGTGAAGGGGTGGCAGCAGCATACCCTAACACCCAAATTTGGAAAGAATCGGGCATCAGACAGAACTGCCCCGGGCACCAACGCAACAACACTTCGTCAGAAATCAAGGGTAATGACATGATCTTTATAGACGTGACACATGACTCCACCTTCCTCTCTCAGTCTCAGTGTTGGAGTTGTTTGAGATAACTGAATTTTCCTTCCGTCTAAGGTTAGATAGTTTGACAATTTTTTTCAAAACTAGGGGTCAAGACCCCCAGACTCGCTACGCTCGCTTTTTGTAGGAGGCATTCGGCCTCTAATAAGGCTTATTCGTATAAAAGACATAATTTCAACAGACAAAACCCGAAGATTGGATCAAATAGAATGTTACTGAGCTGCACATAGCTTGGTTCTTGCATGTTTATTGGTACATAAAAATTTAAACTTCACACTACAGCAGACCCCCTCCCCCTCATAACACGGAAGATATTTTGTTATGGGAATCCGTGTTGTACGGGTCCTCAGCTATACTCCACCTGGAGTGCGGACTCCGCTTATAATCGCTGGAAAAATTATTTGCACTCCTCAGAAACACAATGATATTTAATGTTGCCACTCAAAAGTTCCTTTAATTAGGAACTAAAGCGTAATAAAATCAGAACATCTGTTTCAGCTGTATTTTTAATAATGTAAAACCGATTGGACACCTTGCGAATTTGCCACCCTTGGCAATTTTTCATTATTGGGCGACTTGCGTACATGTAAAGTTAATAAAAACTACGGAACAGATAGGATAGCTTGCCACCAATGGCGACTTTCATTATTTGGCGATTACACATGCTCCAACCTATATTACTGTTCATTTAAGGTTACCGAAAACGTTATCAATTTTCATTTACATAATCGTTTGCAGATTGGCGTACTTAGCACCACGAATTATACCATCTCGTCGCGCTAGCCAATATCCAAAGTGTACTATAACTGCTATAATGGCATAGTTAATGCCGCCAAATATTTCTACTGGTAGCAAATAATCCAGCTGCACTGAACTGGCTTTAAAATAATCAGCATTTTAATAATTTTTCATTTTCAAGATATTAGTTATTCTGTTTTGGAAAAACGAATAATCGCTAATTCTAAACACCTGTTGTCTAAGCGAACTTACTATTTGAAAATTGTCAAATTTGTGTAACACATTTTGAGTTACTTATATCATATAGTTTTTATTTTGGCGTAAAATGGGCGTAATTCTAACTCATGTTTGTAAATTCCATGCGATGCTAGATACTTGGAAATGCTTTTTTGCAAAGGAATGAATGATTTTATGCCAAATCTGGCAACCATTATGTTTACTTTTTCAGTTTTTTATTAATATCTTCTAAAATAATTCAACTTTCAAAATTTAAGTCAGCTTAGCAGGTTCCTCGGAATTTTTCGAATCTGTGGGCACCTTAGTCGAAACTTAAATCCCCACGGTTTAGGAGGAGTTAGGTCAACAAGCTTTGAAAGCGCCAGCGGTCTTTACTTTTTTTTAGAATAGAGAGAAACTTATCCAGTCAAACATGCTTAATAAATGACCAAATTAGATAATAGCCAATTTCTCGCAACAACGACAAAAAGAGAATTAGCAACGACGACAAGAATTAGCCAAAATCAGGTTGGCTATTTTCTTTACAAATTTTCTACCCAATCGTGATCAAAAGTAGCCAACTTGGCTAATATTAGCCAAATTTGGCAACCCTGGTGCTACCTCGGATTAAAAGAACGCTACTGCATTACTTTTATTTTATCACTTTACAAAAAGGAATACAAAAATATCAACTAAAAAATATGACCAAAAAGTATGCTAAGTCATACATAACTATAAAGAAACAATCAATACAAACATATATAGCAATGTCTAATAGAGATAGGCTTCACGGTTACAATTCCGTTTTATTAAATTTAGATGAATTCAAGTCCATAGAAAGAGAGATAATAAACAAAAATTTAAGAAAGTTGGTTTAAATGTTTTTTTCTTTTATCAGTTGGGGGGAAAAAGCTTGGGAAAAGAACTTTAATAAAAGTCGCTACATAAATCTGTCCCTGATTATCTCAGATTTAAATCTTAATGAGTTATTTAAGCAAATTCACATCTTAATTATGGTGCATAATTAATATGAAAATATAATTTAGAGTAATGTATGTTTTTAGGGTTGAAGTAATCAACTGATATTTGACAGGGGAAGAGGGAGGAGATAATAAACCACCCCTCAATTTACCCTAATTAATAAAATAAAACTCTTTATTTTTCCTTAAAATGCACCTTATAAATTTCTTAATTTTCAAATTAGATAGCTAAAACAAAGGTGCTTATATCTGAATCATATAATTCATTTTCTTACATATTATACATCAATAACTATGTACACCCTCCGAAAAAAGTATTCGAGCAAGAGAGAAATTTCCTATTTTAGAATTGCAAATAATAATTGGAGTTTTTGTAAAACGCACAACTTGACAAAAATATGGAAAGTCATATTTCTACACAGCCTGATTCATATTCTATGATAAGTAATTTTTAATATACGAAACCAATGTAGGAAATTTCTCTCTTGCTCGAATACTTTTTTTGGAGGGTGTACACAGCGCTAAAGGCATACAAGAAAAAATAAATAATAGCAATCGGCTGGTTTAAAAAAAAAAGAAAGAAAGAACTTTGATTGCAATATCTATATAAAAATGTACTTAATTTAATTTGCATACAAACTATCATAGGAATGGGTTATTCGCAGCGAATCGGAATAAGAGAAAATTTTGAACTTGTTGAGCAATCTTTTGCACCAGAGAATGACATCTAATCTACAGTGATGCCGCTTACGCGCTATAACGCGTCAAATACGCAAAAAATCTATGATGGGACACAAAAGAAAAGTTACAACGCGTCCCCCGGGACGCGTAATTTCCATCATGCAAAATTTTGGGAAAAAAAAAAAAAAAAAAAAAAAAAAAAAGGTGAGAGAGGGTGCGTTCCGACCAGCGTTGGACGGTATTTACCGGTTTTTACCGTCTTTGGAAAAACATGTTTTTACAGCCTTTGAGAAAAACTCATTAGCTTGACTATTTTTTGTCATTTTTTTGAAGATTTATCTCTCCACCAATGGCTGAAAGGTTCTGCTCTCGAAACTGGATGGTGGGAGGTGCCAGGTTCATAACCCGGTCATGCCTGTTGATCTAACTGTTCGGAGTTTTCCATGGATTTTTTTTTTTCCGAAACCACGCATAAATACTGGCTAGGATCCCTTAGAAATAGGAAGGTATTCCCTTATAGGACTAGGACCTTAGTGCAGTCAATTGGCTTTAATTCACAAGCAAACAATGAAGATTTATCTGCTATTTTTTTTCCTTTTCTCAGGGATAAAAGTTCAGGACATTTAATATAACTATTTCCATTTCCATATAACATTATTCACCTAATTCAGTGTCTAATTTAAGTAAATGAATGCTATACAAAAATAGTTCATTTTAAGGAATTAATATAACAAACACAGATAATTTTCATCCATGTTTTCATCTTACAAGAATTCAAATTTATAGATAATCAAGATTCCCACTGGTCAGGGAGAACAGGGAAAACCTGGAAAAGTCAGGGAATTTCATTTTGGCAAAAGAAGTCAGGGGAAATTGTAAATTTTGGCCCAAAACCTGGAAAGTCATATAATTTGGACTGGAAAATCAGTGTTTGTAAACAAACAACATTTAACCTTACTTTGGGAGGCTAAAAATATTAAAGAACATATGCAAAGTTCATGTCATAAGCATAAAAAATAGTGTGGATTTTTATCACATGATGGTCTGGAAAACCTGGAAAAGTCAGGGAATTTTTTTTCAGAAATTGAGTGGGAACCCTGATAATGTACATTTATCATTATTAAACTTATTAAAACTATTATTATGAGAAAGCACATTACAATTATGTAATGCAGGCTAGTTTAATAATTTTTACTTACAGGAAAATTGTAAATATACTTTTATTACACTTATCTTAATTATTTTAATAAAAACCAAATGCTTACAAATATTATTTATTATATAATATAAATAGCACAATCACATAATGCAGTTTACACCATCAGGATGTCCTGATGATGATGATATATCCACATCAATTACATGAAAATACAGTTTTATAAATAGCATTAATATACAGTTTGACTCAGGGAGTTTATTGTATCATTAGGTTTTTACCCCTTTTTCCCATGTTTTTACCGGTAAAAACCTAGTTTTTACCATGCCCTGGTAAAAACCAGTTTTTACCGGTAAAAAGCCAACCCTGGTTCAGACTGCCAATTTTGGGTAAATCTCTAGTACACAAGCTGCTTGTGTTTTACTCGGGGAGATTGACATCGTGAACGGCTTTGTGGGCCGTTTACATGCACACAAATGCAGAGTAACGCTTCCCCTACATGGGGGGGAAATGCAGGGTAGAAAAATCCCTAGTCGAAAGGAGGCATAGGAGTGTTCGCTTTCCCATGATGCATTGCGAGTTTTCCCCTATACTCTGCTTTTACCGGGGATATATATCGTGCTGTGCGCACATGTGGTTAAGCTGAAGAGAAAAGGGGATTACTTTGACGTTCTCCTTTCTCCCTCCCCCACTCCCTTTCTCACACTTTCGTTTTCATGTTAGAGGTTGTTCCGTTACAAATGGTAGACTATCGGAATTGAATAAAGTTTTTTCATTATTTATTTTTAATATTCGCTTGTGTAAATGTAAACAATGATTTGTTTTATATTAAATCTATAAGCTATAGAAGCGGTAAATATTTTAAACAATCTAGAAGAGAAAAGGGGGGGCTGTTCCATATTTTACTGTTGTATATCCTTTCCTTCCTCAAATATATTCCGATTTTCCTTGTGATAAATTTATTAATACATAGTAATTTTTTTTTAATTAATATAAGATGGAGGGGCTCTTGAACGGTATTTTATTGTAGTTTTAATAATTTAAGATGTTGCGGCTGTTCTGAGAGTACATTTTACTTTCTTAAACATTTCTACCGATGCAGCCTTTCTCCCGGTTTTTACTGTACATACAAAAGGGGATTTTATTATTAGGATTTATTAATTATTAGGATTCAGGGCGTCATCAGGAAGGCTTTGCCGTGAAGGCAAAGTAAATGACACGCATGTCACAACAAATTTTTCTTGATTAATTATAATTCATTTTATTTATTTTTTGAAATATAAGTTTTAGGTTTTATCAATAAGATATTCATACGCATCAGCACACCAAAATGGGTAAGACATGATAACATCAGTCGTGAAATTAACCAAATGCTTTTATATCAATAAGGACCCACTTTTTGGAAAAAAGGACCCGTAAATTTTGGAGTCCTGGGTCCCAAGGACCCGTCTCTTCCAAAGTCTAGCGACATCACTGAATCTAATTGGGTTTCTAAAGAAATTTTAAAATTCGCGACTCCCAAAAAAGTCCGTTTCACTAGCGATTTTAAATTATCGAAGGTGGGAACAACAACCTGATGAGCAGCATGAAATCAACGACAGCTTAAAACTGCGTAACTTACCACAGAATGTTAAGGATGGAGAAAAATTTCCTTAAGCAGATGGTTTTCTTAAAATTTCATTGACAGATGACTTTCAACTACTCATGTAGTATACTAGTTAGGAGTGAATACAACAGTTCTATTTCTTAAGAAAATTCCTCACATATTACAATAGTGGAAAATTATAAAAGTTAAAACAATGTACATTGCATATTTAAAAAAAAATGATAAACAAAACAAAATTCAAGGCGGAACAATTATAAAAGTAAGTGCAAACAACACCACACGCCAACGCTCACAGAGAGTTGTTGACAGTGAATGTGAATCATTCGCGATTTGTGCACTCGGATTCGTTTTCTAACGGAGGAATCTGAAACTACTCGGAAACGGTGTACCATCCTGAGAACCGTGTGTGTGTAGGGGAGTAGTATAGTATAAGGCTAATAAAATTAAAGAATACAATTTAGTAATGGCTTTTGTATAGAAATCAAAGCATAACTATTACTGCACTGTTCTTCGGAGGACAATAATGGCTGCATTTGTAAACGCCAAACGAGTTACACTCGTGCAACGAGTTTCTATCTAAGGTAAGGTGACCATATTTCTAAACAGTATTTTGGGAACAAATCAAGCATTGTTCTCGAATCCAAGGAAAACTTGGGGACAGTAAAAATTGGCCCATGGGCCCGTTCCAGAATTCACCGGTTGGTTATGCCGGTGCTACCGGTCGCGGTCATTCTTCGGTTAAGTGACCTCACGGTTGTCAACCGGTTTCGGTCATCCTCACCACATCCAATTCCAAGCCCAAGAAAACAAAAATAAACATTGGTAACACTATGCTAATAACCGGAATAACCCACCACGCTAGCAGGGTCATTCTGGTTGCGCTCTGGTCACGCTGAGTAGAAAACCGCTACATGACCGAAACGTTATCAAACGCGGTTAATTCCAGAGCTCTGCCCAACGCTCCGCCTTTTCGAACGCTCTGGTTGTGCACCGGTGTTACCGGTGCACAACCGATGAATTCTCGAATGCGCCCCATATATACCAGTATACACATACTCTAAATCTTGACTGACTTTGATACTTAAAAATGAACTCTAATGGCTCTTTATATCAATTGTGTATTCTTGTTTCTAATAAAGTAATGGAAGTATTTCCTTCATTTATAAATATTTACTTAAACCAGAAATATGAAAGGAACATCATGTTGAAATATTACAATCTATTCAAAATTTAACTCTTGGCATAGTATTTGTACTTTTCAGAAGACATTGCTTGCTACATTGGCTCATTTTGTGATAATTTTTCAGAAGACTTTTTACACCCTCTAAAAAAAGTATTCGAGTGCAAAAAAATTTCGTATCCCCATTTCAATTTAAAGCATGGTTCTTTATAAAAGTGATTAATCATTGACAAAACTGAAATGGGAAATTTGGCTCATAGTCGAATACTTTATTGAATGTATGTACACGCTACACACAATGACAACAACGTTTTCAGAGATCGAATTTCATTATTTATCTGAGTAGAAGGCGCTTTTAGCTGTTTTATTTTTCTTATTTCTTTAGTTTTTTCTGAAAGAAATAAACTAAACGGAAACTTTCAGAGAAAAAAGTACAAATCTTTAAATTTGGGGACTTTTTATGTCCCCAAGAAGTCAAGCTATTTTTGGGGACAAGGTGAAAAAATATCTATATTTGGGGACTGTCCTCGAATTTTGAGGAGGTCACCTTAATCTAAGATGTTCGTGAAGGAAACTGAGGGCATTCAGTTTAAAAACTAGAGCGTTCGTATACAAAACTGAGTGCGTTAGTTTCAGACGAAGTAAACTGAGCTCGGAGCAGGTTCATTCAGTTGTTGAGAAGATACTTTTGCTGCACGTTGATGTTGTTTTGAAATGGTTTTCGTTGTTATGGAAAAGTATGTTGTTATGAAAAGTATTTTGCGTTTACTGAAGCTGCAAATATGATTTTTTCGAGGAGGAAATTCATGCACGCGTTAGAAACTGCAACGAAGATACAGAATTTTTCCAAGGTAATCATTTTCTTGTATTTTTCAATTTAGTAAATTCAGAAATGCATATTTTAGTGTTGAGATTTAAGTTAATTCAATTTGACACTGATTTGTATTTGCTTTTGTAGTGTATGTATTATTTTTGGAAAAAGTTGCATTTGTTTTTGTATGTATTTTAAAAAAGAAAAGAAGCACAGAGAATGTTTTACCTGATATATGTGGACGTAAATTCTACAAGGTACCTACTGAACATTTACACGCAATGCAAATTGCACTGGACTATTACATATAAGTTGCAACGGACTATTTACAGGAAAACTAAAGTTACAATAGAGTATTTTCACGTGACGTCACTGAAATTTTTTTTTAGGTCAACTCGGATATTTAGGGATACAAAGCCAAGTTTTCAGTCAATGACCATTCTCAAATGAACGAATGTTTGACCAAAAAAGTTGGTTGCTAAGGTGTGATATAGTGATAATGACGTAGGTGAAAGAACTCTATTGAGTAGAGAGAGACTGCTGAACTGCATTGAAATTTTCATACATGTCGACATGTTTTGCATATTTGTATTTAACTATGTTACTACTCAAGTTATATTCATTGCAATTCTTTTTGTAATATTTTTATTTTGTATTTTAATGTATGTTTAGGTGGCTGGTCTTTTCTTGTTTTACCTCTATATTGGTTTTTTTTTTTTTGGTGGATGTTGGGATGATGCAGAGCATCACATCTCTTATTTTAATTATCAATTACTTAATTGTTAATTAGCTCTAAATTTAATCTGTGCTCAAAATTTATTCTTTGCACTTTCGATTCGGAGTTTCTTCGCTTCGCCTGTAAAGTTTTATTTCTGCACCTGCCTTATTTAAAAGCAATCTTCCGTTTTCATTTATTTTTCCTTTTTATTTCACTTTTGCATTTGTAAAGTCTAGCGTTTCAATTTCGATGATTTTTTTATGACCATATATGGCATCGAATCTATAAATAACATTGGATTTCATTTTGGGTTACAATATAACTGATAGATTTTTTGTTTTATCCAGTTGGCGCGTCGGGGATTCAAAAATAACTATATAGAAATGTATTTAACGCCTACTAGCGTCACGTTGCTTTCGCACTTTGTTTGGCGTACCCTTTGGCGTGTTTTGCTTCTGTTACTACTCTCTTGGCTTGCGGTTCTCGCTATTATTCTCGCCTTTGCTGTTGACTTGAGAAGCTGCGTCTATTTGGGGTCTCACTAGCCACTGTAGGACTTTATATTTTTGATGTTTATATATATATATATATGTTGATATATTAAATAAAATGTAAATGCCACTTTACGATGTCATGCTCTTTCATCACGGCTTTGTCTTGAGGTAATGAACCTGGGGAAATCCGCCTCATAAGCTGTCTTCAGTTGTAAAACTAAATTAACTGAGACAGAGATTAGCTGATTTAGTTTTCGATTTCTTGTTTGCAGTTTGTTTCTGTTAGCGTGCCTCCATACTATGAAAGAGATGACAACGACAAGTCACCCCTCATTGGTCAAGCAGCTATTTTTACCGCCTCAGGCAGTATCCAGATTTCTCCCAATTGAAAAAGCAGTGTGTTTTGAAATGGTCTTGCTATTGAGCAGTTTCAATCATGTGACCGGCAATGGACTCTGCTAATAAAAAGTCGTTTTCAAAGTTACGTTTGTCCACTGGGAACTTGAATGAACCAATAGAAACCTCACATTCATACAATGTTTGTCTACCAGGATTGCATAGTGACGTAATCTGAAACTGCCCTATAAAACACTTTTCTGTCGAATAAATAACTGTATCAATTTTCCGTTTTCAATTCTTCGCTTTAAAATGTTTGACGATTCGGGGTGAATAAATTTCAGAGAAGAGATTTTCCTTGGTAATTTATAAATAACAAGCTTTTGCGATAGTTTAGTTTGCGAATGCCTCGTTTTTCACTTAAAATACACTCTTCTTTCACTTATTTTGATACGAACATATGGTAATTGGTGTTCGAACTATGTAAAACTTTAAAAAATTATATACAATACAAAATTATATCACAGTGTAGTGTATAATGATGATATTTAATGTTTAAACTTCATAAGACCAGAGTATCATGTTTGGCGATATTTTTCTAGACACTGGCATAGAATTATACTCGCCAATTCACGGTTATTTGCTTACAAACGGAAAGGAAAGAATCCAATGTATATAGCACTTTCTCTTCTTTTTCTTCTTCCCTTTTTTTTTGTGTGTACGTGTACGAGTAATTTTTGTTTAAAATCTAGTATGAAATTAAAAAATATAACTGAATAACAGGTGTTAATTTTTGTTGATTTTATACTAACTGCCATTAACATGTCAAAGTTATAACTTTTTTAAAGAATTTAACTAATATCTAAATTCTTCGTAAACTGACATATGCTTTTATTTTTTAAATATTGATCATATACAATTAATAGCACAGTCACTTAAAAAAAAAAAAAAAAAAAAAAAAAAACAGAATTTATGGTACCGATTAAAATTTTCAGGAGATTAAATAAAAAAAAAATAAATAAATTAAATTTTCATACGGATCCCGTACGAAAAATTCCCAATTAGTAAAACATGTTCGATATGTTGTAAGTGGATAAAACATTGAACATTGGTAGATGGCTGAAATGTGAAAGTCCAGATTTCTGGCCCTTCGGCTGCCGGTGTAATGGTGTGGAGTTTTGGACGGTTTATCCCAGGTGTTATGTAATTAAGTGTTGAAATCCTTTAAAAAAAGTCCTCCGCCCAAGGCATTTACCCTTCGTCAGATGACTTAGTGTGCTTTGTATAAACAAAATAACATATTTATAAATTACTATATTTACTTATTTTACTTTTCCATAGTATGTATTCAAAGCTCCAAATGAGTGATAATAGTGAATAGCTACTAATGGTTTATTTTCTCTAAAACGTTTTAAGCAATGGCACTGTTTGTTTGGCGTTAGAATATTTTAACAGGAAATTTGCAGTAGTATTTTTATTTCCATAAAGGATTTCAAGCTGTTTTCAGACATAAGAAAATTTCGTACTTAAAAAAAAAAAAAAAAAAAAAAAAAAAATGCAACATTAAGTTAAATTAGATTTTAAACTTTTAAAGGTTTTTCTAAAAAGTCTTAATACTATACATGTTATATCGTTAAATATCTAAATTTCTTTCAACAACCTAAATAAGGTTTGATAAATGAATCAATTGTGTCAAAGCGATGTTCTTTTTTTTTTTCCTTAAAAATTGCATTTTCTATCAAATAATATATTAAAACACATAAAAAAATATTGAATGTTATTCCCAATTCAAAATAATAAGTTTCATCGAAAAAACCGCAGCGGAAATATCTCTCATTGAAAGAAACTAGTAAAATATTTCCATTTCAAAGTTTGTATAAAAATATATTCACACAAATAATTTTTATACAGTAGAACTGTGTAAAGATTATATGTGTAAATCGATAAAATGGATGAGATGAAATAATAATTTGAATTTTTGAGAAATCTAATCCTTTAATCAGAAAAGCTGCGTCTGAAAATTCGCGATTGATTTTTTTTTTTTTTTTTTTTTTTTTTTTTTTTTTAGATACCAATTTAGGTACAGTCCGTGACAACTTTTGCTTAAAGATATCTGTGGAACGCTTTAAAGATGAAATTTTTTGGATGACCTCATCAGTGTATGCGGCAAATTTTTCTTGTAACTGAATTTATAAATTTCAATGTAAACTTACTTCCAGTTTGTATAAAAATATTTTCACACAAATAATCTTTATACAGTAGAACTGTGTAAAGATTATATGTGTAAATCGATAAAATGGATGAGATGAAGTAATAATTTGAATTTTTGAGAAATCTAATCCTTTAATCATAAAAGCTGCGTCTGAAAATTCGCGATTGATTATTATTATTATTATTTATTTATTTTTGCTAGATTCCAATTTAGGTACAGTCCGTGACAACTTTTGCTTAAAGATATCTGTGAGACGCTTTAAGGATGAAATTTTTTGGATGACCTCATCAATGTATGCGGCAAATTTTTCTGTACGGAGGGGGGGGGGGGTCATATACAAAATTAAAAAGTGTCATTTCTTGTAAATTGGGGCTAGGAATTTTTCATGCCTTATTCTGAGCATTTATTCTATTTACGCAGCAAACTTGCAGCAAGCTTGATTTATCAAGTCAATAATCTTGAAAATTTCAAGCGTGTAAGCTTGATGCAAGCTTGAATCAAGTATTCTAGTTTACACTTGCCCAGCTTGCATTAAGCTTGACATTTCAAGCTTGAAACAAGCTTAATTTCAAGCTTAAAAAATTTTCCTAAAAAAATTTTTCCTAAATACACGGGGCGCCCGCTGGCGAACGCGCCCCACATACTTTATTTTTCCTCTTTACGCTGAAATTTTAAGTTATTTTAATCTGTTCCATCAAACGTCGACGGCTGGGTTCGATCCCGGCAACTTTAGGCTGGAAGGAACACGTGCTAACCGCTCGGCCATTATTGCCTCGGGTAGCTATGACTAAAGTTTGAAGTGACTGTGTCACGCCAGATCGATAAGTATGGGCGATGCTGATAAGTTTCTTTTATTTTTCCATGGGATGAATCAAAATTTAAATAATGTTATGTGTGATTTATAGACTTAACTAATAGGAAAATAAGCATAATATAAACTTAAAAGCAGGACACGTTTTAAAACTTTCAATATCGCAACACTCATCGTTGAGCAATACTGCTGGCCAAAACCGAGACAAACGACTGATTTTGAAATCAATTTCGTAGTAATTGTATTTTATTTTGAGGAATTTCCATATTTGGAAATATAGAATGGGTTTACTTACTTAACACAAATTTTGTGTTAAGTAATCTGAAATCAAAGAAACAGATAGTTAAACGTTACTTCGAAATGCTATATCGCAGTTGCTAACATGTATGGAATACAAACACTTTAGTCATTTTTGTAAATATTTCTTAAAATTACAAATAATTGAAAAATTTTGCTATTTTTTAACGCTAAAAATTCTCTTTACAAATGTGGTTAGTTATTTTCCTACATATTGGTATGCTATATTGATATAGAGAATTAAAAATAAGTTTAAATTAGAGATCGAAGAATTAAAAATAAGTTTAAATTAATTTATACAAATGTGAATTTGAATTATTTTCATTGTTCATAGTTTATAATTAAAAAAATTATTTAACTTCTGAATTTTTTTATCCTTTGTAATTTTATTTTAAAATTACAAAAGTGTAAGATGTAAGATTTTTGGGCCCTAAAATCTGCAGGCCCTGGGCAGTTGCCCCGTTTGCCTTGCCGGTAATATGGCACTGGTAATAAAATAAAACACATCTTTTACGAACTTTCAGCAAATTTGAGGACGCTAGACAATTAATGTTCATTCTCTTTCACAGATGGCGCCATCACTGCGCACTTCGAAAGCTAAAATCCAGCTTAAGCCAAGCTTGCATTGCCAAGCCAAATGTCAAACTTGATTTAAGCTTATGTGCTGTCTGGGTACATTGCATCTCTAATGGATAAGGAATTAGAGCGTGTTACCATTTCTTTCGGGTGTACCCTGTACATATACACAAACCAAAATATTGAGGATGAATTTTTTAGCAATTGTGTAAAGAATTAGGAATAAGGAATTTATGATCAAACAGAGCTGTACATACATAAAATCCTAAACAGCTATTAATGCTCATATTTACACAATGCATGTACTCAATGCTTCGAATGATCTGTCTTATGTCAGAATTTTAAGCTCTGAAAAGGAATTTTTTTAAAAACATTTTACATACACGTCTTTCTTCTGCGTGGATACAAACGTGAAGTCAGGTTTACTTTCTCGGAGAAAGCTTCCTGACACATTGCACATATAATATTTTGCTCCTGTGCATGTAGGGAGATGTCAGTGTTTTTAGCAGCTTAGACCCTACAAAATAAGCACTTAAGGACAAAAAATTAAAAAATGGGAACTACATTTTTTGAACGATTTCGATAAAGAATTTAAAAAAGCAAATGTTTCAGAATAAAAATTTTTGGCAACAGCTTACTATTTGAAAGGAGAAATATCGTCTGCTACTTTTAAATTTATTCTTCTTTCAAAATGTCATATGTAAACAAGCTGTGGGTTGAAGGATATGGTTTTGCGCTTTCCGAAGAGAAATATTCTTATTCCATAATTTAAAAACGTTGTGAAATGCATGGTATTAAAATTTCTAAGTACAAAATAAGCAACATTATTAATCGGCAAGGTAAAAACCGCCAATCATTATTTCTAGAAATTTTCTGGTCTTTTTATTTATGGAAAGAAGACTCGAATATCCGAAAAAAGTACGTACTGTTTCGAACGTTTCTAAGTGAAATCGCTGGTAACAAAAGAAAATCCGCCAACACAGAGATCAATTGCAAAGTCCAAGAGTCCAAGAATCCAATTGCAAAGTCTTTAGATACATCTGTAGCAACAATAAATAAAATAATAAACAAAGATTTACAACTTAAAAAAGCTAAAAAACATAATTTTCACCAGCTTTTGTCGAGACATGTGGCTCAACACAAGTCATACTACGAAAACTACCACTGCATTCCTTGAAAAAATGAAGACTGATACAGGTATTGCATATATACCTTTTAAACATATTCCTGCAAAGTCTCCTGACGTTTCACCTATGGACTATTGTGCCTTTGGTCTGTGAAAAAGAGCTCTTTCTAAACGCAAACCCACCACGATAGATGGACTCTGGAAAGTAGTGGAAGAGGAATGGAAAGCAATACCCCTGGAAATTTATCATGGAAATCAGGATGCAGACTTTTAGTCCAGAAAAAAGGCTATCAGATCGAACATTAAAAAAATAGTCTTTACATTTTAAACATTAATTAAACGGCCCCGAAATCGTTCTAAAAATGTGTAAACACCTTCTGTATATGTTCGGCCAGTTCGCGATTTGGCTGGCCGATTCGCTTTTTGGCCCAAGTCCGAAGTACTTGCAATTAACCCATTTGTGCCTGGGTATTTTTGCGACTTTCTTCGATTTTTACTGATAACAGAAATAATAGATAAATTTCTGATGTCAAATTCTTGAACAAGGGATGATTTCTTTTAAAATAACTATACATAAAAATTGAAATATCAACATACTACTGGGTCATGTTAAAATATTTTGTAGAGTTGAGGCTCAATACTCATGAATAAAGGCTAGGAAAAATAAATAACGTTTTCGACTAATAGCGAAAATGCCGTCCCAAAAAAGGGACGCTAGGCATAAATGGGTTAATATTGTATATTCTACTTTGGCTGGCCATTTCGCGAAGTGACTGGGAATCCCTGGCCAAAGCCCGAAGTGATAAGTGTAGACTGAGCGGTATCTATTTGCCTTTGCAAAAAGTTTCCTATTTTTTGAAGCGATATTTCGGGAGACAATGTGATCTGGGATCTGTAGCGTTAGGTCTGTGGAGCAGAAAGACTAAGGATACCCCTTAAAGGTAGTTGAAAAATGGCGTACTCAATTTGCCTTTGTATTCATACAAGTTACGCAACGCATTGGCTCAAGATATAATTCGTCCTTTTGAAGGCCGCAAATAGAATATTCTTCACGCTCCGTTGTTTCAGCGTACATGCTCACTGAATAATTTATATTATGGCTTTAATATGAGAGCAGAATAACACGAGATTATATTTTTATATATTACAAGCTTATTTTTAACTCAGAGATGCCACTTATACATTTGAACTCGTTTCTAAAACAATTGTACTTTTAAAAAAAGAAAGAGAAAAACAGTACACAGAAGTACTCATTTTTAAATACTTCATTTTTAACAGTGTGTAAAACAATCTGCTCTTGATTTTTTTTCTTCCCACTTGGCCGATCGTCCCAAGCCAATTTGCGAATCCGCCGGCCCGAAGTCCGAAATCAAGAAAAGATCGGACATTGGCCGGTAAGTTTACCGCAACGTTGGCCAAAACGCGAATGGGCCGGGCAGTTAGCGAACAGGCTGATTTCGGGCTTTGGCCGTAACAGATATCAGGTTGTAACGAAAGTTCTCCGCCAAATCTGCTTGAGTCAGCTCATGCGGCACCCAGCGATTGAACTTGTACATGAAGTTTATGTGATCCACAGCCTGGCTAATGGGCATGGCATTAATGTCTAACTCTTTAGCTAGCTCTCAAGTGGTTAAATACTGATCTTCTTCCACAAGTTCTCGAAGGTGGCCCTCATCAACATCAGTAGGCTGGCCAGATAGCTCTGCTCCTTGAATGTCTTAGACCCTGTTTTTTAACTTTCAGTACCAAACCTTCACAGTGCCATAGGATACAACATTAGAATATAAATTACACACATAATTCTTTGACATTCTGTAGCACTTTTTGTAACAGAACTGGAAGTAAATGATGGTTCTAATGCAGTAACGTGATAGTTCCATTTCAGGCACCTTGTACTTAATGATAACGATAATTTTTAACAACACAGTATTCTAAAGTAAGTATCTTTCTTTCAAATGACAAATATTGTTTGACAAAATATGAGCAAATACACCAACGTGAACTGTTTACAAGCGATATTTGTGGTGGCGGGAAACTTTCGTTACAACCTAATACATAATTAATTATCTTACAATAATAGTCACTCTCTAACGATTCCGGACAACCTGCTCCAAGATAAAACTTTTAACGTCATTACTGCAAAAAGATTGCAAAGTTGAGCAGAAAAAGCGTAATTACATCTACACCACTTGAAATTTTCCATATTTATGTATAAAAGTACTGCTAGTTTAAAAATCTGAAAATCCACCCGTTCCTTAATTTTTAAACGATGCTTTGCTATTTTCAGCTGCATTTTATTTCAGAGAGTTAAAAAAAAAAAAGTTTAACATTTGCGTGACAAAATCAAGAGTATGAAGTGAATTTTGCGTTATGTTGACATCACGGTTATCTGGCTTTGAAGGAAAAATTGTGATTCATTCGTTTAAAATAGTTTATCTAGATTATGCAGTTTTTTTTTTTTTTTTTTTTAGAAATAAAATGATTTTCCTGTGGCATGAAACATTGATATAAGAGGGAATGTTCCCATGAGAAACGACATCTTTTGAATGCGAAAAGTTTTCGCACCTCTTTAGAAGAAAATGCAATATTACGATTTGGGTTTATAATAAAAATTGAATATGAAGTTATTCGTGTTAAGTAGACAAAGATTAAATATATTGAGTGTAGGGATATTTTTGTCACATGCTCTTCTAGCGTCCGTTGTAACTGCATCCACAACTTGACTTCTAGTTTATTAGCATGAAGTAAAGAAATAGCAGGAAGAACATGAATTTTAAATAGAATAAATAAATAGTTTTAAAACTAGGTCAAAAAATGAAAGAAAAAAAATCTAAAGATTTTATACTCCCGCAGATTCTTTTTAAGTATCTGTAATATTTATGAGTAAAACTTAAAAACTTTATATAATATAGAGTTCTCACTCCTTACTTGCTAATAAAGATAATCAGGTTATTCTAATGAATTTTCCCTATTTCTTACTTAAACAAAAAGAAAAAAAATCTATGATCTAAGATCCGCAGTATCTGTTTAGTGTAAACAATTAAATCTGCCCTGCCAGATTGAGGTTCAGTAAACGGTAATATAACAGCACACTAAAGCTATATAAGCAATTCCAACTTAGCTACAGTAACAACTCTGACGATGACAAAAGATTGATAAAATAAGTTTTGATGAAGGTTTGCCACTGAGAGAAATATCTCAGATTTGTAGAGCAGAAAAGCTGTGTTACAGAATAAAAAATAATGGCAGTATACGAGGGTTGCTACTTATATTTCTGGCCTAATAATGAAACAACAAATATTTATGATCGAAATTGGTTTTATTGTTTTTCAAAATATTCTCCATGAATATCAATGCACTTTTGTATGCGTTTGAGCCAATTTTCGAAGCACTTTTTCCCACTCCGATTGAGGTAAGTGCAAAACATGCGTTTTGAATACATCAACCGCTTCTTTGTGTGTCGAAAATCGTTGTCCACGTAATTTATTTTTGATGTACGGAAATAAAAAAAAGTCATTGGGTGCTAAATCAGGGCTGCTCGGTGGATAACACATCAATTCGATGTTTTGGCATTTCAGAAAATCCTTTGTTTGAGCCGATGTGTTAGAGCTCGCATTATCATGATGAAGAATTATGCGTCTCTTCTGCTTTTTTCGAAGAGCGTTGTTCAGATTATGCGGGATCCAACGCGAACAAATCATTTTTACGGTCAAATGTTCATGTAATATCTTATTGATGCCTGTCATAATAATGTCCAGAGACACCTCAATCTCACGGTATGTCACATGACGATCTTGCTTAATCTGTTCTCGCACCGCATCGATATTTTCTGGCACAACAACCGATTTTGGACGACCTGCACGGAATTCATCCTGGACAGAGGCGTAGCCTAGGGGGGTCATAACCCCCCATGAGAAATTTTTTGCCATACAAAATGTATATTCTTCACTACATTATCACACACACGTATACATATATATGAGTTGTAGTAGTCGTAACCCCCCCCCCCTCATGAAAAATGTCTGGCTACACCCCTGATCCTGGATATAACACCGACCACGATTAAATTCGTTATACCAGCTTTTTACAGTGCTGTAGGATGGTGCTTCATTGCTGTATAAAGGTTTAAGTTCATCGAAGCACTCTTGTATTGACAATCCACGTCGAAAGTTATAAAAAATAATTGCACGAAAATGTTCACAAGTCAACTCCATTTTTTTAACGAGATGAATTCTTAAATTTCCTGTAAACAACACAAATCAAGCTTAAATGGCAAATCGTTCGGAAGAATTTATGTTTACAAATATCAAATTTTTGATTTAAATTGTCTGCGATCGCCTAGCCACGCTTCCTGTTGCCAAGGCCAGAAATATAAATAGCAACCTACGCACAAAAATCTAAAACTATAATAAAACATCCCAAACTCTTTAACAAATATTTAAAGGATTTAAATATTTTGTACATAATCTTATAATTTTGTATGTATTATTCCTCTATATTTTTATTATGATTCTGGTTATAACATGATATGCATACCTTTTTTTTTTTTTTAATTATATTTTATTATTATTATCTAAGTGGGTGTGAAGGAAATAATTTTAATATTATGTGACCCAAAATCCGAAATATTCTAAAATCTGTACAAGGTCTGGAACCAAGCCGTGCAGATTTATTTTTGCCAATATACAGTATTAGCCCGAATATAACGCATTATATTTTTAATTGATCATTTTCCATAACAAACCTGACTGATTTTTCTAAATAAGTCGACGAAAAATTTTGAGGCTGCGTTATAGTCACGCTAATATGGTATTATATTTGTTAAGCGACACAAAGACAATTACAAATTAGAAAATACTTACATTTTCTGCACAAAGGAAACAACTATCATGTGTCATGAAAACTTACTACAGTTAATTTCAGACAATAATTCAACAGCTAACATCTTAAAAAAAAAAAAGTCTACAGTATGTTTTGTATGTGTGTGTGCCAATTTCTAAAGTAAAATCAAATACACAAAATTTGACATTTTATTCATCACGATATTACATTTATTGGTTCCCTACAAAAATAATTGATCAGATTAAATACAATACTATTGAAATCCTTATAAATAAAAATGAAATTCTGTTTGTTTGTTTGTGGATTTTATTCGTATACAAAACCACAAAAATGGACCTATCAGCCTGAAATTTTGCTCAGATATGTAAAATAATATAGAATAAATCATAGTCCACTTTAAAACTTTGAAAGTCCACACGTTCCCGGAATTTAAGAGATTTTTTATGTTCTCCACGCAAAAAGCTTTCCGTAATTGTAACCCCTGTAGTCAAAAAAGTCTGAAATAAGCATCGTGGTTGCCATGTGTGGCGATTTTGCCGAATAAAATAAATTCTCAAAGTAAAAATAAAAGAATAATAATGATTTTTTTTTTGTTAGTTTATATTTGTAAGATTATTATTTTTTTTATTATAATATCGTGTGCATGGGAAATCAGAGCAGGGATGAAATGTTTTATACGCAAAACAATAAGAATTGAAGATTTCCGAGGCTAATATGAAAAAATTTTTAGTTTGGCGAAAAAATAAAATGGCTCAAATGCCCAGAAAGTGAGTTCTAGCGGTTTGCACAGTTTTCGTCTTGGCGCAATTTATTGACAGCTTAAGGAAATAGATTTTTGAAAACAAGTGAAAAGGTTTTATTAGAATACAGCGTTAAATTTTAATGATACGTGAAGAAATAATGCAGTTATTAAGGGATATCAAGCGATCTATCTTCAGAATTCTCGCCAATTGAGTACATTGATTTAAGTTGGGGGAATTCCGCCAAATTTCAGAAAATTGAAATCTTCTCATTTAGTACATCGGAGTAACGATGAATAAAACACGTTATAGTTGATAATTTTAAAAAATTCGGCTGTATTAAGGGATTCCATTTTTCAAATAAATGCGTGCTTTACTTTTTGGCGGTCGAACCATTTCCCATATTGATTGCTGCTAAGTCAATGCTTCGAATGATTCCCTGAAAAAACTCTAGCAAAATGGCATATGTTGGCACTTTGGTGAGGCTTAGATTTGAAACTGGATTTTATTTGAGACTGGTATATATAATGACACTGGTTATAGATAAAAATGAATGTTGGTACGTGTGTATGAGGTTGAAAAACTCCAGCACCGTTTGACCAACCACCATGAAATTTGGTTCACGTAATCATGGAGAGGGTTTTTATGCTATCCGTTTTCCTCGAACTTGCCACTTGGTGCCGCAGCACAACGTCGAATTCTATTCCATTTAGCCGCTTGCTATGCGAATATCGTCCAACCGATTTCGATGAAATTTGGTACACGCGAATATTAGAACACGGAGAATATTTTTCACTATCCATTTTGCTGTAACTTGCCGCTAAATGGCGATGCAACGCATCCACTTCTATACCGTTCGACCGATCGGCATAAAATTTTTTATACTTACACATTTGAGCACGAAGAATATATTCTAACTGCGTTCCTTTTGATGTTACTCACCACTAGATGACACTGCAATGCATTATTATTTTAACGCGCCACTAGATGACGCTGCAGCAGGCCAAATTCTTGACCATTCAAACGGTCGCTATGAAAATCATTATACATAGCTATTTGAATAATCAGAATATTTTGGCGTTATCCATTTTGCTATAACTCGCCACTTGACGGCGCTGTAGCAAATCATTACTTTAATTAACCACTAGATGGCCCTGCAGTGTATCACTTCTTGACTGTGCAAATGATCGCTATGAAAATAGGTATACATAGATATTTGAACACGAGGAAGAGTTTGGCGCTATCCATTTTCCTATAACTTGCCACTACATGTCGCGTCAACACATGAACTTCAGGACTGTCCAGCGGATCGTCATGAAAATTCGTATACATCGATCATGACATGGATATCTGAATGCGAAAAATATTTTCGCCTTATCCGTTTTGCTAAAACTCGCCACTAGATTGCGCTACGCCGCATGGACTTCTACACCATACAAACGATTGCCTTGAAATTCGGTATGCATGATTATTGGACACAATATAACGCGATATCCATTTTGCTATATTTGTTTATTACAATGAATAGTCATCACCACAAATCGTAATATTAAAAAAGTCCATTCATTCCCGTGTGAAGAACGGGTACTTCAGCTAGTACATGATAAAAACTGCACACCTAGAAAATATTTATTGGAATGCATTAATGCATCGACTAAAATCTACACGCTTAAATCTATTGAGTAAAATAATAATCAAACGGAGTATATTTTTACTCAATCATTGACTTCAAACAGCCATTCTCCCGATTGAGTAAAATTTGCTCCATTAATCGACAAATATCAATGGAGCGAAAAATTCTCAATTTTTGAGCATTCTACAACAGCTCCATTTAGGCTAAATAATAATCAAAAATGAGGAGTGTCTGTCCGTTTTTGATTAATATAACTGTACTCAATTATGATTATTATTGAAGCTATAGAATGAGCGTTTTTACAAAATCAGTCCTTTTTTAATTAATATATCTGTACTCAATTAATACTATTATTTTAAACTAGAAAAAGGGTGTCATGAAAATTTGCTGTTTTTGATTTATATATTGAATGATTCGTTTTCTTCATTTTTTATTATCAGAGCTGTAATCTATGATTATAAGCCCGAGAAAATAAATTTTAAATCAAGACAAATACATTACATATATCTTAATACACCATAAAAAAGTATTTTTTTAATAAATAGAATATACTTTCATTATAGTCTCTAGTTATAAAACGAATTCACAGTACAGTCAGAATACACAAATGCAATCATGGTTAAACCAGCTGTAAGATTTAATTAAAGCAGCAACCCAATTTATTTACATGAAAAAGGTAAAATAGTACTTACTCACTTGACTGAAGATATCATAACTTCATTTGTTTTACAAGAGCGACGAGATTTTTATAATCCAATCGTAAGAAACTATGTCCATTAAAAAAAATTTTTTACCGAAAGCATCCTCTCCACATTTAGGTTGAATTTATTTCACAACTCTGAATATGAAAAAGATGTATTTGGTATTCGGATCTAAAATAAAATTATCACCATTCTAAAGTATCATCGGGTATCCTCTTCAGAAACTCTTTTAATTCATATTTTGATAACGACATGTTTGCCCTTCGATGCTCGCCGCAACAAAGAATATAAATAACCACTGCGTAAGCCATACGATTCCCGCGTTGTGTTGTCTATGGTGACTGTACCGTTTTCCGTTAGAGCCAGAGCGTTGGTCACGTGAAAGTAATAGGATACCTTACTACGCATCTTTCGTGGGGGAGAGACAGAATTCTCAAATAGACAAGATTTTAGTGAAAAATGGAGTATAATAGAAACTAGCGAATCCTGAGCATTGAGGGGAATTGAGGAGATAACAAATTATTGTCTTGAATGAGTATTTTTTAGCGTAAAAGGATTTAAATCAGCCGATAAGAAATTTAATCAATAAAGGAGTGTTAGTTTAAATCAATAGATTTAAGAGTGTAATTTTAACAGAAAAGAAGACTACTGGCAAAATTTTATATCAGGGTTTCTACAGATTTCATAGCTTTTGCTGGCCTGGCATCTATCACAATCTACCCCGACTTTTTATCTAGCGTGCTTTTACGAATTTTGTGCTCCTATTTTTAATACAGTCGAACCTCGATTTAACGAATATTTTTTTTTGTCCCGACAAAAGAAGTGCTAAAATGTTCTGATTTAACGAGTTTTTAGCTTTGATTTAACGAATAACAATCGCTGAAATAAAATTCGCACATAAAGCTAAAACTTTGAATTTTTCGCAAGCAAAATTTTAATGTTTCACATCCTAATCCAAGTGTGTAGTAACATAATTTTTTTTTTTCTCATTTCTCCAAACGAAGCAAGTGCCTACGAAGACAGCGATACAGAAACACTCATTTATAATTACGCCGTGGATAACTATGATCAAATGCCTGGATGGGAAGATTTTCCTAGTAGTGAAATTTTTGCAGGATATGTGTCTTGCGACGTACAGCTAAGTACCTACGATAGTGAACAGAAAGAGAATGAAGATTCTGAAAGCAGCGAAGAGATGACGGAAATTGAAATAAAAAGGTGACATTCCAAGAAGCCGTTTTCAGCTTGAATGCTTTATTTATTTATTTATTTTTTGTCTCACGACAAAGAACTTTTGAAAGTCAAAACAAAGCACTATCCAGGATTTCTTTCCAAAGTGCCAAACACTATGCCTGTATTATGTTTTAAATTTTAAGAGCAAGTAACATTAAAGAATTTAGATAAAAGTTAGTTGCCTAACGTACAACTTATAATTTTTAAGCTCGTAGTAAGCAATTCTTTTTTTTTTAATCTATATCTAAGGGTATTTTGCATTGATATTTTTATACCATACTCTTTACAAAAATTGATATTCGATTTAACGAACAGATTTGTGTTTCCCAATCAATTCATTAAATCGAGGTTCGACCGTATTACTTCCTTTCTTTAAATAACCTCTTATATATTTTGCCTTTTTTTCTGCAAATAATAATAATAAAATAAATATATACAAACATTTTATTTGACACCACTGGATTCTAACAAAAACCATGTTTGAATACAATTTAGGATAAAACTAAACATATTTCAACAAGACAAAATATGTTCATAAAGGACACATTTTAAAATTATTTATAAGGTTAAATAAGAAAATGAAAATAAACAATCTTTACAGTTGGGTTCAAACAGTAAGTATTTTCCCGATTTTGCCGCAAAATTCAATTTTTTTTTTTTAATTTCCCTGGCTTTTCTCCAATTTCCATGAATTTTTTCTCAAATCCCTGATTTCCAGGTCTGTACAAACCCTGTATTAGTTTTTTTTTTTGTTGTTTTTTTAATATGATGCTTTTCTTTTTCAAATATCTTTAGCCAATGTGCTAATTTTTACTGAAATCTCAGCTTCAGACTATCTTAATTTTCCGTTTCTTTTTTTGCCATTAACTGAGCTAACAAAATATTTAAAAAAAATTTCTTTTCACAGCCTTTTCTAGTTTTTATAAAATAAGTTATTTGCTGTTCTCTTCTTGCACATCTGATGTGCACTTGAGCATTGTTTTTGGGAGAATCCCATCTGAAATGTATCAAACACAACATTTCCACGATGCAAAAGTAGGAAGGTATCTCCTTAACTTTCCTTCAGATACAAACTTTTTTTGTTACATATACAACACACAAAATTTTTCTTGTAAGTGTGTATAAAGATGTCTCAAGAGTTCTTCCAGAGAGAATGCTTTCTTATACATATCACACACATGGTTTCTTTCTTGTGCAGGTAAAAAGTATATTCAAGTGTGATTAGTTGGAAAATCTTTTCTGACATTCTTTCCTGTATGGGTACAAAGATGTCCATTCAAGTTTTCTTTCTGAGAAACTCCTTTCTGACATATGTCACATACATACGGTTCCACACCTGTGTGGATACGAAGATGATTAGTCAAGTGTTCTTTCTGAGAGAATCCTTTCTGACATATGTCACATGCATAAGGTTTCTCTCCTGTGTGGGTACGAAGGTGTATGTTTAATTTTTCATTGTCAGAGAATCCTTTCTGACATATGTCACACACATTAGGTTTCTCTCCAGTGTGGGTACGAAGATGTTCGTTCAATCGTTGTTTATGAGAGAATCCATTCTAACATATGTTGCACACATAGCTTCTCTCCTGCGTGGGTACGAAGGTGTGTGTTTAAATATCCTTTTACAGAGAATCCTTTCTGACATATATCACACACATATGGTTTTTCTTCTATGTGGTTTCGAAGATGTGCATTCAACCTTTCTTTCCGAGAGAATCCTTTCTGACATACGTCACACAGATAAGGTTTCTCTCCTGTGTGAGTACGGAGATGTTTGTTTAAGGTTCCGTTGTCGGAGAATCTTTTCTGACATATGTCACATGCATGAGGTTTCTCTCCTGTGTGGGTACAAAGGTGTGTGTTTAAAGTTCCTTTTTCAGAGAATCCTTTCTGACATATGTCACATACATAAGGTTTCTCTCCCGTGTGGATACGAAGATGTCTATTCAAGTTTTCTTTCCGAGAGAATCCTTTCTGACATATGTCACACAGATAAGGTTTCTCTCCTGTGTGAGTACGGAGATGTTTGTTTAAGGTTCCTTTTTCGGAGAATCCTTTCTGTCATATGTCACACGTATAAGGTTTCTCTCTTGTGTGAGCACAAAGATGTGTGTTCAAGTGTTCCCTCAGGGAGAACTTTTCTTCAGGCATGTCACATGCATAATGTTTCTGTCCTGTGCTCATGCAATCGTGTTTCTTGAAGACGAGCTCAGCAGATAAGTTTCTCTGATACCCAGTGCACTCTAACAGTTTGTCCCCTGCATGGTCACAAATGTTCACAAGTGGAAGTTGTGAGACTATTCCTTGGGAAGAGCCAGCATCACAAGTTTTTACATCCATGGGACAAATAATAAAAATGAGAAAGACTATAAATCAGGCAAGCAGTAGGACAATATTCTACCACAAATTTTTTCTCAGCATATGTATAAACTTTCAATTCCTAATGTATTTTTAAGCAGAAGGCACTGGTATTTAATTTCCTATATCAGTTCACTAACAAAACCTGAGAAATGTTGAGCATTTTAGACTTAGACAGTAAAAAAAAAAAAAAAAAAAAAAAAAAAAAATTCTTTGCTGATGTACTTAATATCACTTTTTGTTTTAAAGTAAACTCTAGGTCTTCACCATGCATGGTTTTCTTCTTTATACAATATGTATGAAGATATTTTACCATTTGAAATATCATCAATAATTGAGATTTTTAAAACTAACTCGTGTGGTTTTATTTCTCTTTCTGATCCATGTTCAAATCTTATAGCTCCACACTCCATAGCATACGAAAACACCAAATAGAAAACTTTCTCTTGGGATGAAGAAATTATAAATGCACTGGAAATCTGTAAGATACTAAATGAAACAGTATTAAGAAAAATAATTTCAAGGAAAAGAAACTATCATACAAATATAAAGCTCTATGAAATTTTGTAACAAAAGGAGTAATGTGAACTTCTGAAACCAGCTCAGGCAATATATGATTGATACAGTGATTTAGATTAAAAGCTGGTAACTGAAAAACAGAGCTGTTCCAGATATTGCATGCTCCTTTCAACTGCAGAATTTTAAGATGTATGTTTTAAAATATACTGGGGGAAAATATGCAAAATATTTTCTCTTCCTGAGCTTACAAACTGTTTGGTTTATGTGCGGAAAAACCACAGAGTTCGAACTCACTTTTAAAAATAAAATTCTTTGAATTTTAAAGTTTTTGCAGGTGATTTTCAAGAATTTAAAGATTATCACAAAAGTAAAAAAAAAAGATAAGATAAGATAAATATTTAATATAAGTACTTTCTAATTATATGTTAAAAGACACGTCTGCCTCAATAAGCTAATGACATTACTGTAATATGATTACAATCAAAAACCTTTAAAAAAATACACTAAATTTGTATCAAGCACATGTTCCTATATTCAGTTCAACCTATAAATAAATCAAGAATCGTATAAGAGCTTCACAGGGGTGAAACAAGCTTTGTAGGACCAGTTCACCAACTAATCATTTATTATGAACTTCCGATAGTGTCAGTACACAAGATTACTGGTAAGCAATTCCATAATATTCCAGGATGTCCACCAATGTCAGAAGGCAAAAATGCCAGTTTAGTAGCCATTTTCTTAATTTTAGTTGCCAAAATAGTAGTATTTTTGCATGCTTTTGTAGTTAAGAAATAAACATGCGTCATCTAGCTTCATTTAAAAAGGAATGAATAAAATGATAAATTAAAAAACTTCATGCGTTATATCAATTGAGCCTATAGTACATTTATTTTTATAGCACAATTTAAAAAAATAGATTAGAATGCTTGATGAACGACCAATAGAGTAAATTTGAAAAGAAAAGGGAGTTGACAAAAATCGAAATCGGATTTCCAAATTAGTCACCTGAAGTAAAGTACAAGAAGCCAAAAACTTGAAAGTAGTATGAAAATGCTGTTTTTTTATCCGAAAAGTTGCCCAAGTTTCTAATCTTTAAATTAGTAGCAAAAGTCAAGTCGCTTTTTAGTCGCTAGTGGACAGCGACCTAATATTCCTCAGTACTAACACAAGTAAAATTCAGCAATCCTATGCATAAACAATGAAATACTTTACATTTGGCGGTGGGGAACTAAAGACACTTAAGGTTATAATACAATGTGAAGTTTTTTAATAATTATTTTTTATTCAGCAACGAATGATAGAGAGCATTGAAAAAAGAAGAAAGTACGGGAAAGGTAGGTGAAATTTTGTGAATTCCAAGGTCAAAGCTGTATGTTAAATATTTCTTAATGAAAAAAAAAATTCCAGGAGATTTTCTTGAGTTTTAAGAGCTGATTTCATTTTAAGCCTTTTAAAATGCTGCAAAAGCACGGATTTTCGCAAGCCCGTCGTAATTGCAAAAATTTAATCCTCGCGATACGCTTTTTTTCTGCTTCAAATAATAATAAAAAATTTCACTCATTCAAATTTAATGATCTATTGCAAAGTTACAAAATCTGTCTTGACAACTTTCTTTCTTAAAACTATTTCTTGAATATAAAACAACTAGCGACCTTTCCCGGCTTCGTACTAGTGTAATTTAGAAAAAAAGGGGGTGAAAAATGTTAAGTGACTGCCTTTGATAATAGAATTTCTTTATAAACAATGTTCGAAGCTGACTTTCTGTTACACAATACGAACAAATTTTGTTTGTAAGTGACGCACGCAAGGGCTACGTCAACACCATCTATAAAGGGGTATAGAAGGTGTTGGCTACGTATAGCTGTCCATGGGAAAAGCACTCAACGCTGAGGTCTGAGACCGACCGCTAATCTAGTTTGAAATGCAGAATAATTTTGCCCTTTGGTTGAGAGTAAACTGATCGTTTAGACAATTTTCCAAAATTCTATCTTTTTTATTACTCAAAATGCTTTTAAAATATTTTTACAATATGCTTTATGATGCAAAATATGATAGCAAAAGGGGATGAATACAATCCATCTTGTTAATTTCAAAGAGATATTCCAAGCTAACCGAAATCGGATAAGTTACGAAAATATTTTTGCACGTGACATAATTTTTTCACCAGAAATTATTAATTTGAATCGATAGTTAAAGCAATTTATTGAACTCGTGAAAAAATATGTCCTCCTGGATTTTAATGTTACAGTGCACTCCCAGAAATCCGCACAGCTTGAGGGAGGGTTTGTGCGGATTTCAGGGTATAAATTGAAAACAGAGTATTTTTACCATAAAAATTTAACTTTCATAAAATTACACTTAAGATTAAGCAAATTAAATATATGATGACAACAAATGAAATTATTCATTACTATACCAAAATTATTTATGTTAAAATTATTTATTTGCAAACATCTTTGTTAGTGTAGTGTGCTGTAACACTTTAGGATGTTCTAATCTGAGCTTCTTTTGAATATTATACATAACCATAATTTCCTGGTCAGTGATACATTTTTGTTGTTCGAGAAATTTTAAATACCCAATAATAATCATTCATCAAAAAAATTTTTTTTCAGTTTCTGTTTCAGAATCTGTGTCAGAATCTTCTGTTGTTGGCTTTATCACACTTTGTACAATTTCCTCGTCTGTCATTTGAAATTCAACAGGCTCATCCTGATTGAGCATCCAGTCAACAATGCTCTCTTCTTCATCCATATTCGTTCCCCCACATTTGCTCTGGGCATGCAGGAGTAACACGTTTGCCTTGTCCTTAGCCAAATTATTCCTAAATCCGCTCCACTCAAAGCCATAACTTTCTGTGTCAATGAATAAAGAAGACTGCCATAAATTGTGCCAGGCATTTACAAATGTGGCTTTTGAAACGTAATCCCACGAAATCACTTATGGAAAATCGGCAATTCGCTAACATAAAAATAATTCACCGTGATGACGAATGACGTCATATTCACTGTTCAATTTCAATCTTAATTAACTGCGAATTTCACAGTTTATGTTCGCGTACGCATGCGGATTTTCAGGAGTCGACTGTATTTTGCTCGCTGCATAATTTTTTTCGTGAAAGTGTGTTAACCTAATTGGGTTTCTAAATTCGTGATTTTTAAAACTCGTGACAGCAAAATAAACGTTGGTCTCACTTGCAATGTCTAAGAAATTAATTTCACGTTGTTCACTGATCTTTCATCGGATATGAAACTAATTATTACAGTTATTTTGCATCCTTTACGCTGCAAACTTTATTGAGAAGGTGTAAATATTGCCTTTTTCTCCAATACACGTGCATATTATTATCGTACTGTCATGTTATATGTATATAAACCTTCCGGGAAAAATTATCTAAGTGATGGTGAAAACTGCATCAAAATCCACTGCGTGGTTTAGGAGGAGTTAGTGGATACTCAGACGGGGAAAGCGACTTCCTGCCAATTAATCGACTGTAATCGATGACTAAAATAATATTTTACAAAACTGATATGATAAAATTGTATTATTATAGAATTCTTTACATATTTGATTTCTTTAACACCGAGATTACTCTTATTTTACTAAATTATAACATTCACTAGTCATAATCTTTTTGGAAATTGTTGGTAATCGTAATCGTAATCCATATCATTTCTTGTAATCGATTACAGATGATCATGTAATCGCACGAAGTCAGCTATGTAGAGATAATACAAGTAATAGAATGCAGCTCATTTACTTACAATATTTGTACCAGCTTCTTTGAAGCCATCTAAAATGGGGAAGGGTTGGAGACTAACTTTTCGGACAAAAGGAAGTTTCTTAAATGCCTTATGCAAAAAGGGTTCTATATTTAGGGAGTTTCCTGATATATCAACTTTCGGTTCAATTCCTATAAAATTTGTGAAAGTTTCAGCTAGCAAAATCACCGATATTTTCATTTTCGTAAGTGCTAAAATAAGAGATTTTACAGTACTGCATTATGATTGGTCAAAACAGAACTTGCCCTTTATCCTCATAGGCTCAATGCTAAGCATTTAGGACTAAAGCGATTATTTATATGATGCTTTTATTTACAATTCAAAATTGTGAACATTTATTTACTTATGTAAAAATAGTAAACTAAAATGCCTGATAATTATAACTCGCACTACGCAATGTAAAACCAGAAAAAGTGTGCCGCACAGCCAGCTGTCGTCAAAAAAGGGTCTCTAGATCCGTGGCAAGCGATGAACGTTTCGATCGTCTGCGATCTTGCTGGTCGTTAAGTCGAGCGATGGCAACGGCTGCCCTTTTTTTCAGCATTGGAAAAGGGTTCGCCTCAAAGGGTTAAAGTCAATGGAGGATATCGACTCCTTGGGTTCTAGGCTATAAAAGTCACGTGACGGTGGAAAACAAACAACCTTTTCTCCATAGGTTTATGTGCTGGACTCTTGATAATGAGTGCAAAATTAAAAAAATAATAATTATGCCTCTGTATTGTGCTGCCTATTGATGTTTCAATAACTCTCAGGAACCTGTGCATGACAACTAAAAGATAACTTTTCCCAGATTCCCATGAAAAAACCCTAGCACATTAAAACTTATACTAAGACGAGGCTATTTCAGTCATGTGTCGATGGAAAATATACACTTCAGCCAATCAGGTTACAAGATTACTTATCAACACAGCCGAAAGGTCACGTGTTGGTGGGAAAATGACGTCACATGGATATCGTCCATTAACGTGTAAAGAGACGTTCGTAGCTCGGCTTGACGCCTCGCCAAAATCCAGTGTATTCCCCTAGGAAACGCATTCTTTCCGTCATCGGATTCAGGAACGATGGGACGGGAATGCTTTTATCGATCACGTGCGGCATCTCTGTGAAGAGCCCAACAGAGTAAATCTGGACAGAATATCGGTAATCCTTTAACGGGCAGTGTTCCCGCTCTGGGAACACCAAACTCTGACGTTTTCACTGTTGCCAGTCACGGAGAATAGATTGGATTTCTATAAAAATAGTTGCGGGTGACATTGGCTCCACGAGAATCCTTTACTTTTTAGCACGTCATTTCCCGTAAAAAAATGGTCACGATTATTTTTAACGGCACTGACATCTGCTGAAAAATGGAAGAATGCAAGAACAGCTCGATATATTACCCAATGCTGAAAAAAAGGGCAGCCGTTGCCATCGCTCGACTTAACGACCAGCAAGATGGCGGACGATCCAAACGTTCTTCGTGTGCCGCAGATCTAGAGACCTTTTTTTTATGTCAGCTGGTGCGCACAGCCAGCTGATGTCAAAAAAGGGTCTCTAGATCTGTGGCACGCGATGAACATTTCGATCGTCCGCCATCTTGCTGGTCGTTAAGTCGAGCTATGGCAACGGCTGCCCTTTTTTTCAGCATTGTAAAAGGGTTGAGCCTCAAAGGGTTAAACTCATCAATTAACTTAATGTAGAAAAATGTTTTTAAATTCGTATTTTTAAAATTATTATATAAAAAGTTTTAAAAAGTAGCTTAACTCAACTATGCTAACCTTAGAGGCTGATACAACAGCCAAAATTTAATTCAAATTACATGTTACTTAAAGAAGCTGCAAGTCGCTGATCAAAACAAAACAAAATAATTTAGATACGGCAAAGCTTCACTGTGCTCACAGCAAACTCGAAAGATCGAAAACTTTTATGTAGTGGTAGATAGTGTTGGCTGACTTAGCATTCAATCAGCGATCGCTACGTTAAGGAGCAGAAATTTTGAATGCAGCAAATCGAGAAAAATTTGCATATAACAATGAGGTTTATCGGTGTGACGTCATTTTTCCACCAACACGTGACCTTTCGACTGTGTTGATGAGTCACCCTGTAATCTGATTGGCTGAAGTGTATATTTTCCATTGACACCTGGCTGAAATAGCCTCGTCTCAGTATAAGTTTTAATATGTTAGCACTTTTTAATGGGAATCTTTGGAGAGATATCTTTTTGCAGTCATGTACAGGTTCCAGAGAGTTATTGAAACATTCGTAGGCAGCACAATACAGAGGCATAATTATTTTTTTTTTAATTTTGCGCTTATTACCAGGAGTCCAGCACATAAGCCTATAGAGAAATGGTTGTTTGTTTTCCACCGTCACGTGACTTTTATAGCCTCGAACCCAAGGAGGCGATATCCTCCATTGTTAACTTAGATGAACTATTCGCGCGATGAATTAGCACTAACAACAGTAACGTAGCCAGGAATTCTTTTTCGAGGGTGGTTGAATACTGAATATCTAGAATGTAATTTAATTTATAAAAATCGATATCAGATAATCTCTGTTTGAAGGGGAGAGGGGAATGCCCACTTTATTTTGCTTATAAGTGTTCCCTTATAAAAACAAGCATTAAATAAAAGAAATGCATTAAATAAAAGAAAGATTAAAAAAAAAAAATTCATATCGAGTTTAAAATCTTTGCAATTTGAAAAAAGTATATCATGTAAGGTGACCATACGTCCTCGAAATTCGAGGACAGTCCCCAAATTTAGATTTTTTTTCATTTTGTCCCCAAATGTCCCCAAATTTAAAGATTTGTACATTTTTCCCCAGAAAGTTTCCGTTTAGTTTATTTGTTTCAGAAAAAACTGAAGGAATAAGAAATATAAACCAACTAAAAACGCCATTTACTCAGAGAAACAATGAAATTCGATCTCTGAAAACGTTTGTTGTCATTGTGTGTGTAGCGTGTACAGACATTCCATAAAGTATCCGACTATGAGCCAAATTTCCCCTTTCAGTTTTGTTAATGATTAATCACCTTTCATGAAGAACCATGCTTTAAATATGAAATTAACGTACGAAAATTTTCTTGCCCTCGAATACTTTTTTGGAGGGTGTACATGGTAATATGTTATGTCCTCGAAAATATTTTCTAGTGTCCCCAAGTTTTGTTTAGATTCGAGGACAATGATTGATTTGTCCCCAAATTACCGTTTAGAAATATGGTCGCCTTAATATCATGGGGGAAAAAATTACATTTTGCTTAGGTGTGTAGGTGAACCTCAAATTTCACAAGGGGAACTTTTAAATATACCATGGGCATATCTAGACAAACTTTCTATACTCTTTATTCAGGAATACGTAATTTTCTCCATATATTACTTTTACGCATTTCAGGAGTGGCTGCAGATCCATCAGCCACCCCCTGAGTAGACAGCAAAACCTAGCAATAAGCGAAAGGACTTCTGAACCCACGCAGGTGGCGTAGTGGCTAGCACGTCCTACTACCATCCTTCGGGTCCGGGTTTGAATCCTGGCATGGGCATGGATGTTTGTGTTCGTCCTAATACTGTCTTGTAAAAATATGTACTTTGTACTTCTCAACTTTGCCTATAAAAGCTGTTTTGATTCGAAAATTAAAGAATCGTGCTGCTCTACAGCCTTGCTATCACGACAGAACAGCATACAACACTGTTTGCGATGACAGGAGAACGGATTTGCTTTAAAATTTCAAAAAAGCATGTTTAATACGTATATATATATATATATATATATATATATATATATATATATATATATATATATATATATATATATATATATATATAACATTACAAATCAAATGCCCGCTAAAATCCCACATTTCTAGAACTATGCAGTTTTAATTCAGTTGGAACAAAGGAATTTGATTTCAAAAACTGCAATTACTACACGGTCCCTTGCAATTCCTTTGTAATTTTGTAGACAGTCCCCGCATTCAGACACGCTGTCGTTTTAAAAGCCATAACAAACCTTGAAAAACCGCTGCTTAGATTCTGAGATCAGCCAATAATTGCAATGTGCAAGGATCATGTGACATGACCTCAAAAGTTAATAAAAGGAGCTGATGCAGCCCAGCAGCGTCTCTTCCGCGTGACCGCAACTGCCAAGGAAAGATGTTTCGAATCACCCAATAAAATATTGTAATCGCAGTTTGACTCATTTTTTCCATCGACGGCCGCTATAGCCCAAGGATTATCACAGCTCGCTCCAGCGTTTGCCAGCCAGGATACCACAGTAACAGCTCTAATCTAGAGTCCCGAGCCGCCTCACCAATGCCGAGAATGGGTCTCACTCAAACAGCCTTGCCTCCTTGGGCCCACGACTACAACCTTCCCATAGCCGTTTAATGCTACATATATATAATTTTAACTATTAAAACATTAGACAAAAATTAAGATATAGCAACAAATTAAGTTTAAATAATAAATCCCTACATTTTATATCATCTGCACAAAAGGTCCAGACAAAGTTTATCATATGTTCCTGGGTTTTGAAATTATACAATGTGTTAATAATTTCTGTGTTATTTTATGCTGTTCACCTTTCTCTTTTTCATTGCTTCTCACATTGGAAAGTAGCGCAGTAGGAAAAATATTTTTCTGTTTTAAATAAGATAGTCATCCACACAAACTGCAACATACAATAAACTTTATTCAGCAAGATATACAATAAACTTTATACAATAAACTTTATTCAGCAAGAAATAGTAAAAGTTATTCTTTAATATTTAGAAAACAGTTAAAGCAGTCCATAAAATGGAAAAATATATGGAATTAAAATATGTTTCCATATCTTGCCATATTATTTTAGTCTTTTTATAACAACCTTATCAACAAATGCTTTTTAAAAAAAGCTAGCATGTTTAAACATACTTTTAAAACAAAAACATTTTTCATGCTATGCACGCGTAAAAAAAAAAAATAAAAAAAAAAAATAAATAACAGTCATTTCTTTCCTAACCAAATTAAAAAAAAAAAAAAAAATTAAATTTGTTTGACCCTTAAATGCCTGATGTAGTTTATTTTTCATTGATTGATCAGGAAACACTGAGCTTTAAATAGAAAACGTTCTTTATAAAATTCTGTAATACTAAGCACACATGAATTTTAAAGACTTAAAATCAATTGATCAAAGCTTCAATTTTATTTGTTTTATATTTCTGAAACTAAATTGGGTGTGCTGGCAAAAGACAACAACAGTAATTTAAGGAATAAAATTGATTATTCTTTTTCTTATAATATATATACATACATATATTTCATTTCGTTTATACCCTGTTAAGTAATATTATACACTCATTTTTTAAGTTATTAAAACAGCTATATTAATGCAAAAACATTAAGAGCTATTAAACATTTATGTTTACCACAGGAAAGTGTATTTTCAAGTATATAAGTTTGTAAGTACAGTAGACTACCTAGTAGAGAAAATTTTCAGTTTTTGTATTTTTCAAAACTTTTTTATTTGAATCAAATTTAGCCGGTTAAAAGTTGATCTGGTTAAGAGGAGAAAAGTTAAGAGGGAACTATAAATCCTAATTCCATTCTGTTGCTTTTATGAAAAATAAAAATCTTTGTTTTCTACCAGTCGTAATACTGTTTAAAAATTACTTTTAGTAATTTTTGATAGTTGAAATTTGCCATAAAATTTTCTGTGACCAAACAAACAGTATTCTATACTAGTTTTTTAAAGAATATATAATCGTAAAGAATACAGAGGAATACAAAGGCATCAGTTAAGGCTGTTCTTCGAAAAAAAAGAACTCTGTTTTTAGTCTTGGTACACAAATTGAAATAAACTAATAGCACCCATAGTCTCCAAAAAATTCCAGATGGTTCTTCATAAGCTGTTTTACACACTACGATAAGCGAAAACGCTGTGGCTTTTGTGAAATTTTCAGAAAAAATTCTTAAACATGGATTTGAGCTGCAAGATTTTTCAAAGAGTGACACGCTTTGCGAAAATTTCCGATTTTTAAGAATTTTTTCTAAAAGTATTTGAACTGATACAGATTGGCCTGTCTTCGCAGTATGTAATACAGCTTGTAAAGAGACAGTTTCCAAAATTTTGAAGTGCCTGGCATAATTAGTTTTTTGTAGTTATGTACCAAAATCACATGATTTTTTCGAATAACACCGTTAATTTTTATTGAAAGGTAAAGATCTTTATGCAAACATATCCAATATTTCCTCTTTAGAATATTTAGAAATACAGTATAGAACCTGTTATCCGGAATGGTTGGGACCGGATGTATTCTGGATAACTGATTGGGGATTAACATGGCACCTACTGATTTGATTGGTAGCATAAATGTTACTCTCTATTTTTGATTAGAATTAAACATCAATTGTTAATACATTAGAAAAATAATATAAAAAACTCTTCATATGATCAAGATCGATCATTTAGAGATCTCACATATGATCAATCATTTAGAGATGAAGTAATAAGTATATAACTTCTTGAAAACTTAGTCACACACTAAAAAAAATAAATAAAATACCTTACCAAATTGCTTGCTTTATAAATTCTAGCTGTAGTACTCAAAATAAAAAAAAACATAAGAAATAAAAAAAAACCTCATTTTTTGCTTTTCTTTCAGAAAAAATAGGAATTTAATTGATTGAAAAATGATTCTGGATAACTGGTTTTCCGGATAAGAGGTTCCATACTGTAAAACCACCATTAAAATATATGATAATAATTTCTTGGCTGTATAAAAGAAGCAGGTCAGGCTGTGCTGTATAGCACTAACTGTTGATATCACTGGATTAATAAATCAGTACCACATAGTAAAAAAGTATGGAAAATTCCTTTCATTATGGAATGAAAGGAATTATAACGAATTACAACTTAACTCAGTGTTATTCATAAACTATTTAAATATTAAAAAGAAATGTGCAGGTAGGTTTTTGACATTCATTTTTTATATTTCTTGAAAGAAAATAAAGTAATTTGAGAAATTCTACGTAAAGTTATTGCTTACATTTTCTTTCATATTTAAATCACTGGAATTTCTTTATCATTTTTTACAATAAATTTATAAATCGCATTAATAATACAAAATAAGAAGATAAACCTTTGACTAAAGCAATAAAAATTATGCTAATGCTTTGTTTTACCAACCCACTCAAAAAAGTATTCAAGTAAAAGCAAAATTACTCAGTTTAGTTTAGTGAGTAACTAATTAGTTTTTTGAATATGCATAGCTTGAAATATATGAAGTTATTGTTATTTGTTGCATCATTCTGTTTTTATGAAGAAAAATGCTTCACAAATGAAACCGAAATAAGAAAATTGACTTATACTCAAATACTTTTGGGAGGGTATGCACTTCTGTTTGTACAATTTTGTGCATCAACTTTACTTTCCTTATATATAGATATACTAGCTGAACTACCCGTCGTTGGCGGGTTAGTACTGAATGCAAATTTCCAAAAAGCAAGAACTTTCGTCAGCATTGTAGGAGTACACAAAATGGATTTAGTATGTTGCCAAAGTAAAGAAAGCGAAAGTATTTTATGTATTGTTAAAATATTACAAGTTAGAGAGTAACTAAGTAATATCATTTCATTCGCTTGAGTCATAATTATGTGATGCACGAACGAATATTTACACATATTGAAATAATTTTCGCAAAATCTCAAAATCTAATCAATATTTTTGAAAAACTGGTAGCCTAGAATTTAAGTTGAGTGACAACCTATCATGTCACCAAATTTCGTTTCATTCCCTGCAGTCTTTATTTCGTGATGCTGGAACAGAATTTTCACAAAATCTCAAAATCTAATAAAAATGTTTAAAAAATTGGACACCTATAGTTTCCCAAAGATTCACTCAGTTTTAAACAATTTTTGCAAAACCTCGAAATCTGATCTATTTTTTTTAATTAGATGCTTACAGTTTAAGGTGAGTGACCACCTATCATTTCACCAAATATCATTTTTCCACCTTTGCAGTTACTACGTGACGTGCGAACTCAAATTTACTCAGTTTGAAACAATTTTCGCAAAATCTCAAAATCTAATTAAGATTTTTTTAAAAATTTGATGCCTATATTTTAATTTGAGTGACCACCAATCATGATACAAAATTTCATTTCAATCGCTTCAGTTATTTTTACGTGATGCTCGAACATGAATTTATGCAGTTTAAAATGATTTTCGCAAAATCTCAAAATCTAATCAAGATTTTTTTTTTAATAGGCATCTATGTTTTAAGTTGAGTGACCACAAATCATGATACCAAATTTCATTTCAATTGCTTCAGTCGTTTATACGTGATGCTTGAACACAAATTTACGCAGTTTGAAAGTATTTTCGAAAATCTCAAAATCTAATGAAGATTTTTTTTAAATTCGATGCCTATGTTTTAAGTGGAGTGGCCACCTATCATGACACCAAATTTCATATTATTCGCTTCAGTCGTTCTTATGTAATGCTTGAACAAAAAATGTGTCACGGAGAGAATGACAGAACGACAGACAGATAAACTTTTTTTTTTTTTTTTTTTTAGGGTCGCACCGGTTTCCAAAGTGCTTGAAAAGGATAGAAATCGCAAGAAATGTACAGACAAAAGTCTAATTTTATTTATATATTTAATAAAAATTACTACTTATACGACCTTTTTTAGGAGGGGAGGGGTAAACAGTTGCATGGATAATGTAATTTTTTATTTAATTTTAGAAAAGATAAATCTTTTCAAAAGATATCCATGTTTTGCTTTACTACATTTCTATTTGCACAATTTTGTACATTGGATACATATATATATATATATTATATTTTAATGGTATGCCACTTAAGTTTCTATTACTTATAAGTTTACTAAGCTGATAATTATTTATTCAAAAGAATATGCAGTGAAAGTTTTTAGAAGCAAATTTATTCATTTATTTTTTGGGTGGCAGTGCCAAGTTCCCTTTGTGATTTACACCTTAATTTTATGTTTGGCTATGGTTTGAAGTTTGCATCTTTATAGGTGCAAATTTTTGAGTTCAAGTACCAAAAATTTTAATTTTGCCCAATAAAACCTGTTTTTTTTTTACAACCCTGGTGCTGGTGTGTATATGTATATATTCAAATATATATCTATTGGTGCACCCCCTGGATAAAATCCTGCCAGTGCCCTTGTCTGGCCCCTTCAGGGGAAAAACCTACTTTAGGTTTTTACGGGTGTCGCAATCCCGGGACCCAGCGATCTTTCGCTTTTCTTTGTCCTACCCTCCTCTTCTCTTAGCTATCTCCTTCCTTTTCCCCCCAGTGTAGTTTCCTCTGTGGAGGTGAGGGCCCCCCTTTAGAAGCTGCGGTCGCCCTGTGCCGTCAGCTTCTATTGGCGGAAAACTACCCACGTGTTGGCCGTGCGTGGAGACCCGTGTCCCCGGAAATAGGGATCCTGGTAATTGAGGGGTGTTCCCGTAAAGGAAATCATCATTACGGAATTTCCACAGACACGGGAGAAACCTCAACACATTGCTTTGGCCTCGGCTTCGGGTAAACGGGAGGTATATAGCGTTCCCCTGTATATCAATCGGCTGATGGTACTGATTTCGATCAACTGCTAGGGATCAAGCAATCGGACATCTACTGGGCACATCGTTAAGGGTGGACGCTGCCTAAGGGATGTACTGTGCGCATATAGACACGATTAGCACTGGTGTGCAAGTGCACACCCCCTTGTTGGGCTCCGTGGTGGGTGGTGCGGTCGGGTCCGAATCTCAATTCCCCCAACATGGATTCGAAAAATTCTTTGTCTATCGTCAACGCACCGCTGTACACTACCAATGAAAACATTGAAGCACAATTAACAAACATGAGCGCTCGATTCTTCATCATACACTATGCTGAAGGTACCTTTAACGAAACATCACCATTTTTAATACACAAATGCATTACAGACTATGTCAGAGAGGTCAAAAAAGTTAAAAAATTAAGATCTGGAGACCTGTTAGTGGAAGTAACAAGCAATAGACAAGCTTCCAAAATCATGAAGATTAAAAACTTTGGCCTAAAAACTGTTACAGTGACACCCCACACATCCCTAAACATCTCGCGAGGAGTCGTATCAGAACCCGAACTTTTGCACTGCTCTGAAGCTGAAATATTAGAAAATCTCAGAGACAAAAAAGTATGTGCTGTGCGTCGAATAACTCTTCGACGCAATAATCAAACAATCAACACTAAACATATTGTCCTAACTTTTCAGTCACCCACTATTCCAACCCATATCAAAGCTGGCTATCTATTATGTCCCGTAAGACCATGTGTACAAAATCCTATCCGTTGCTTCCAGTGTCAAAAGTTCGGTCATACTAAAACTTCCTGTCGTGGGTCACCGGCCTGCGCTCGTTGTGGTGCCTCTGACCACAACAGTGATACCTGCTCTGCAGCTGCAAAATGTGTCAACTGTAAACAGGAACATCCATCATATTCAAAGTCATGCCCTAAATGGGCATTTGAAAAAGAAATCCAGTCAATACGTGCTACACAAAGAATCTCATACCCTGAAGCTCGTAAAATAATAGAAGCTCGTACACCAAAACCTGGCCTATCCTATGCTGCAAAAGTAAAATCTACAAAATCAATAGCCATTCAAACCGACTGTCCATCAAATATTTCCACCACCAATACCTCAACAAGTAAACAAACTACTCTTAAACAGAACAAAAACTCCACCAAAGAAAAAGGTAACAAGTAATAGCTCCACCCAAGTTAGACCACAGCTTAGTAAAACAGCCCCTTACAAATTAAAATATAACAAATTTAGCAAGAAAAAAGTTCCTCCACAGCCACATATTGATGACACAATCTTAAGACTTGCCCCATCAGAATTTGATATTAGTGATGAAGAATCAATGGAACATGAAGAAATAAAACCGCCTGATATCGCTGCAGGGATTACAAAGGAGACGCACAATGCCCATAACATTACATAATTATGGCTTTGTTGCTCTCATGGAACTGCCACGGCTTTCAGAATAAAATTGATGACCTTAAAACACTTCTCTATGACCTCAATCCCGCCTGCTTTGCTCTTCAAGAAACTTATCTCAAAGCTGATAAACATCCGACCATCCACAAATATACAATCCTTCGGAAAGACTACGAACTCAGTGAGAGGGCCTCTGGTGGTGTGGCCCTGTTAGTCAACAATAACTATCCCCACATAATAGTCAATCTGAATACAAATCTCCAAGCAGTTGCCGCTCGTGTCAAAATAAAACAGCTCACTACCATCTGCTGCATTTATCTCCCTCCTAATGAAACAATCAACCAAACATCTCTCAGTAATCTTATTCAACAACTCCCAACACCATTTTTACTCCTTGGGGACATGAATGGCCATAGTCCATTATGGGGCAGCAAAGATACCAACACTAGAGGTGAACAAATAGAACAAATTACAACTGATTTCTCTCAATGTATTATGAATAACGGCGACAATGCTTACTTCTCAACCAAACCACTACATACCCAGATACATTCATAATAAAGCAGACTGGCAGACTTTTTCTTTGCTATCTACCATATTACCAAATATTATTGAAGGAAACATAGACGAGGTCATTAGGAATGTCACCTCCATTATCATTAATGCAGCTGACGCGAGCATTCCAAAATCTGTTCAAAGCAACCATAGAATTAAAAAGCCGTGGTGGAACGAGGCTTGCACCCTCGCTAAAAAACAGAAGAGGAAAGCGTGGGGTAATTTTCGGCGGTGCCCCACCACTGACAATCTTATTACCTTCAAAAGAGCTCGTGCAAATGCACGCAAAATAAGGAGGCGTTCTCAGAGAGAATCCTGGATTCAGTACGTCTCAAAAATCTCTCCTTCAACCTCCAGTAAAGAACTATGGGACAAAACCAAAAGAATCATGGGCATCTATAGTAATCACTCCATACCCTGCCTATCCATCAATAACCAAATTATTTCAGATACAAAAAGAATTGCAAATACAATAGGTCAATCTCTAGCATTCACATCCTGCAGTACCTCATATTCTAGCACCTTTCTTCCATATAAGGAACAATCCGAACGCCACAAATTAAACTTCAAAACTTCCTCGAACTTCTCCTACAATAGTCCTTTCACTATGAATGAACTACGCAACAGTTTAAGACAGTCATCAAACACATCCCCGGGCCCTGATGGCATCACTAATGATATGCTTAAACATCTCTCCTATGATTCTTTAGTTAGTCTTTTGCAGCTATACAATAGAATATGGAATGAGCATGCCTTTTTCCCTTAGAGTGGAGAAATGCAATGGTCATTCCCTTACCCAAACCTGGAAAAGACACCACTAATCCCAATAACTATCGTCCCATAGCCCTAACTAGTTGTCTGTGCAAACTACTGGAGCGAATGATTAATACTCGTCTAGTATATGTTTTAGAAACTGAGGGCCATATACACCCTTTCCAGAGTGGATTCCGCAAAGGCAGAAGCACAATCGATAATATCTTACATTTAGAAACTCAAATCCGTAACGCATTCTTAAGAAAGAACCACCTTGTATCAATATTCTTTGATATTGAAAAAGCCTATGACCATACATGGAGATATGGCATACTGCGTGATCTCTTCAATATGGGCTTCCGTGGAAACCTACCTATATTTATCAAGAATTTTCTCTCACTCCGAAGCTTCAAAGTACGCATCAAGGACACCCTTTCAGATAACTTTGTACAAGAAGAGGGTGTACCACAAGGATCTGTCCTTAGCGTCACCCTCTTTTCTATAAAAATCAACAATATCCTCAACCAGCTCCCTCCTACAGTACACGGTAGCCTATATGTTGATGATCTACAGACATCCTGTCAGGGGCAAGACATGCTTTACATAGAACGGCAGCTTCAGACCACTATTAATCGCATCCAAAAATGGTGCAATACCAATGAGTATTATATTTCTGCAGAAAAAACAACTTGTACTCACTTCTGCCGGAAGCGAGGGATCCACCCGGATCCAGAACTTTACCTCCATCATACTAAAATCATTATCAAGGACTCTGTTAAATTTTTAGGCCTAACTTTTGACAAAAAACTTACGTTTGCTTTCTACCTTCAATATATCTCCAGAACGAATAAAAAAAGATTTATCATCTACTCTCTTAGTGTATTGGAGACTTTGAAATCAGGCACTGTAACACATAGCTATATAATTAAAGTTTTGCATACCTTCGAACAACTTATAAACCGTAGGTACAGCATACTCTTCTGTTGGGTACCCAGTCATATTGGGATCAGTGGCAATGAGAAAGCCGACACACTAGCCAAGCAAGCTACACTCCCTTACAACGGCATTCTAACTTATAATGACATTAAGGCTAGAATCTCTGGCATAATTAAAGGAATCTGGAATGATAAATGGGACTGCGAAACAGGGAACAAACTCCATTCAATCTGCCCAGCCCTCACTCATTGGTCCTCTCATCCCTATCGCAGACTTGATGTCATTCTGACACGTCTCCGTATCGGTCACACTAGGCTTACCCATAAGCACTTACTCCTGGGTGAGCCTGCTCCTGAGTGCCCCCCATTGTCATACTCATCTCACCATTCGTCATCTTTTAACCTCATGTACTGCTTTTAATAATTTTTACCACATATTTTTTAACTGCTCTCATCCCGAACTTGGCAAAATTTTGGATGAAACCCCACACCGTAATTTGTTCGCTTTCCTCCGACGTACCAATATTTTTTATTCAGTGTGAAGTGTCCACCTTTGTCTGACTGGTATCTGGATGGGAGCACCCATCCAGATGTCCTTTAGTTAACTTTATACACTTTTACCCTTCTACAGTGTGCTTTTATCATTTTTAGACTTCACAGTTTTTAGCTTTTCTTGTTTTATGCAACATCCTTTTACCTGACAACATCGTTTTTACACTCTCTATACATAGTCTGGCGCAGTATGTCCTTTTTGGACCTTGTGCCAATAAACAAAACCAACCAACCAGCCCTTGTCTGGCATTCAGATGTCCTTTATCAGAGAATCATTTGTGTGTGTAGGAAGATGTTTATTCAAATTTCCTTTTTCCGAGAATCCTTTCTTACATATGTCACACACATAAGGTTTCTCTCCTGTGTGGAAATGAAGATGTCTATTCAAGTTTGCTTTCACAGAGAATCCTTTCTGACATATGTTACACACATAGGGTTTCTCTCCTGTGTGGGTACGAAGATGTTTATCCATATTTGCTTTGTCAGAGAATCTTTTCTGACATATGTCACACACATAAGGTTTCTCTTCTGTGTGGACATGACGATGTCTATTCAAGTTTGATTTCACAGAGAATCCTTTTTGACATATCTCACACACATAGGGTTTCTCTCCTGTGTGGGTACGAAGATGTGCATTCATATTTGCTTTTTCAGAGAATTCTTTATTACATACGTCACACACATACGGTTTCTCTCCTGTGTGCGTACGAAGATGTGCATTCAAGCTTCCTATATGGGAGAATTCTTTTTGGCATATGTCACACACGTAGGATTTCTCACCTGTGCGGGTACAAAGATGTGCATTCAAGTTTTCTTTCTGAGAGAATTCTTTCCGACATATGTCACACACATAGGGTTTCTCTCCTGTGTGAGTACGAAGATGTCTATTCATATTTGCTTTTTCAGAGAATTCTTTCCGGCATATGACACACATAAGGTTTCATACCTGTGCTCATGCATAGGTGCTTCTAGAAGGTGAGCTGAGCAGACATGCTCTTTATACCCGGTACACTAACATTCTCTCCCTTGCATTGTCACCTATGTCCAAATGTAGATGAGGAGAGAATGTTCCTTAGTAAGAGCCAGTATCACAAGTCTTTACATCCTTGGGACAATGAAAATAATCCAGGTAAGTAATAAGACAATATTCTTTCACAGTTCTTTTCTCAGTATATGTGTAAAGAACCGTTTTCAATAATGCTTCTTTAAACACTAAGGGCAGGTATTAAATTCACAAAATCAGTTCCTTTACTATGTGAGAATTGTTGAACGATTTTAAGACTAGGATAATAAATGAAAATGTTGCTGATGTATTTATTTTCAAAATATTACTTCTTTTTCAAAGGAAATGTCAATACGTTTTACCTTTTCAAAGGTCTTAAATAACTGAGATTTTCAAAATGAACTTACGTGGTTTTATTCCCTTGTTTTTGATCCATATTGGAATTTCTCCAATTGTGCCACAATTCCTAACATACACAAGTACTACACACAAAACTTCTCATGCCGACAAGGAATTATAAATGTACTGGAAATCTGGAAGATAATAAATGAAACAAAGTTAGTGAAAAAGAATCACAAGAAAGCAAAATTATCATAAAAATACAAAACATCTTTGAAAGCTTATAACAGTAGGAATAACATTAAATGAGTGAAAGCAGACGAGACAGTAGGTAATCTACTGAGTGCTTTAGATCAGAAGTTCTCAATTGAAACAAGAGCTGTTAGATATTTCGTGCTCCTTACCTTTGGCAGGGTGGCTATAGAAATTGAGAAAAAAGTCCCCTGATTTTTGCGCACCCAACAGCGACCAAAATAACTGTGACAGTCGAAAACTCCAGAGTGGAATAAGGGGACAGGGATCATAATGACCCCAAAATTCCACCCTCTTGGCGAAAAGTGCAATCACCAATCGACCATCACAGAATAGGGAGAATAGCCCATGGTTCCAAATGGGGAATGAATTTGTTGAAATTACAAAACAAGTATTACTAAGTAACAGGTATTGTTGACTCAAAGTAACAGATGATTACTTTTGAATATGACTCATTACTGGATAGCCCAAATGCAGAGGTTTTGACCCAAAAAGACTGTTTTGTAATCACACTCGTATGTCTGATTGATTCACATGTCTGGTTTCTTGTATGATGTCTATCTTAGTACGAGTCTGAATACATGCAGTTCAAGATTCGAATAGTGCCTACATCACTTCGTTATTCATATTTGTAGGTTCTCATATGATTTGTAAAGTGTCTGTCTACATCAATTGAATATGTTATGATCTGGAACAGAATTATGACCTGAAAGTAAGATGCTGATCGACAGCTAAAAACAATCTTGTTCACCAGGCAAAACGAAAGTTCCCTGTTTTTTAAATATTTTTTTAAATATTTTTTCAAAATTCCCTGATATTTCCAGAATGATAAAGTACCCTGATTTTTCCATAATTTTCATGATCTGTCGTCACCCTGTTTGGTGCACTTTAAAATTAAAAGAGGAAAAATACAGGAAGTATTACTTTTCTTCAACTTTCATATTGTTTAGATGAATGTAAGATGATTTAAATATGAAATGGAACACATGTTGCTTTTATTGTTTGATTTTTAAATTAAAATTCAGTTAGTTTTATCAGTTTTGCAGACGATTTTTGGTCTAGCAAATCAATTTGGTCAAGAATTTCCAGGTTATTGCATAAAGACAAATAACTGTGTAATTACTTCTTATTAAATGTACATAAGTGTCCCATGCTTAGCTAAATTACAATACTACAGTATGAAAATTTGAAATATGTCCCCCATTTCATTAACAGTACATAACCATATAACTAGCCTCCGGGGAAAAAAAAATTCTGAATGTGCCACTGAAAATCATCTTAAAACAATCCTGAAGTTTGTTTAGCAGAATAAAATTATCTATACATGTAGAAGTTTAATTTTTTTATGCTCGTCTTTTAGAAATGTAACTACTATACGTAGAACTTTGCTAAGTCTAACCATACGACCACTTTCACACACAGCAGAAAGAAAAAATATATAAATTTTATTCTTATCTTTTTTATATAATCCAGTTCCCTTAATACCTCTCTACTAATATGCATCAAAATATATAAATGTTTTATCTAATAATAAAGAATCTAGAATAAAGTTTTACAGTATCACTTGTTAACCTTTTACAGACTGCACTGATATCCAGGCATATTTAAGATTAGTTTTTTTACATATCTTGTCTTCTAATGTGTTAGTTAAACAATATTAGTCATTTAAATGGGGGAGGGGGGGGGAAATTTATACAATTTTCACTGTGTTTTTAATTGGAAGCAGGGTTTCCGCTACGGTCGCATTTTTAGCAAAATGCGAAAATGAAACAAGACATTTTCGTTATTTTGCTAAAGCCTTTGTTTTGAATGATAATAAAAACATATTTTATTTGTTATTTTCCTTATTCTTGAAATTTTTCTATAGGAAAATCGATAAAGTATGCAGGCATGTGCCAGTAGAAATTAAATTTTGGAGCAATTTGTGGAGCAGTTTGGAGCAAGAAAAACAGATTTCTGGAGCAATTTGGAACACAAAAAGTCACTTATGGAGCACAAGAATACCAATTTTGAAATACAAAATTTACTTTTCAAGGGAAGGGAGAAGTCATTTAAGAATGCTAATCTGAAAAATGAAAATTAGGGAGGTTCTTAAAACCCTTAGCAACAAAAACTACACATGCACTGACAATTCTTACATAAAAATACATCATATTCACATCTACACTATCTTTTTTTTCCCTCCCCCCCCAATTTAAATTAAAAATTCCATTATATGACCAGTTTTAGTTAGAAGTGGTGAATCTTAAGTCTCGCAAACAAAAGATTTTTCATCCAATTTGACATTGTTTTATATAATTCCAAATTTTATTTCTACAAGGGTGTGTCAGAAGTTTCAAAAAATAATTATTAAAAAGTTCAGTTATTTTATACAGTGTTACACTAAATATCTATTTTAAATAATAAAAAAACCCTAATATTTACTAAACCTTATAACTACTGCCAGTAGCTTAAAAAAATTAAAAATACGGGACAATTTTTATTCTTCAAGTATTAGAGATTACAAATTAACGTCAAAGAAAAAATTTCCGCTTTTAAGATTGATGCATAAAAGATTGAAATTAGACTGCTTGGAATGTGCAATGAAATTTTTTATACAAATTTAGGAGATTAAAAGCGTTTTTAGCACATGAAAAAATTTCAAATTACACTTTTGGTGAATTTGGAGCAAAAATGTCCAAAAATGATCTTTTTGTAGCAGATTGGAGCATCATCATTGATTTGTAGCAATTGGAGCAGCTGGCACATCCCTGAGTATGGTATAAGCTTGATATAATGCAGTTTTATCTAGTAAATAATATTTCTTGTAAAAGAATATAAATCACAACTAAGACATTTAATTTACTATATAATTTTCAACAATATTCAGTATTAATTCAGTATGTGTTATGTTGGGCTTGTACCTGTCTTAAAATTAAACTTGTTTTCTCTTAATGATAAGTACAATTATTAATTTTCATTTCAATTTTTAAAAAATGTTTTTTTACTGCTGGGTATTACTTCTTTAAAGATATCATTCCTACATTTTGTTATTTAATTTACAATTGCAAATGAAACACTATTAAGTCATCGGAAATGCTATGTGAGCTTGTATTTACAGACCTATTGGTATTTTAGCATGAAAATGTCGGCATGATATCTTTAAAGGTGTCACGCCTACATTTAATATACAAATGTAAATGAAACACTATTAAGGCATCGAAAATGCTATGTGAACTTGTATTTACAGGTATTTTAGCATTTTGCTGAAGTTTTTTTTTCTGATTTTAGCTTTTATGCTAAAGAACTTTTGAACTCAGCTCAAACTCTGAATGGAAGCATAGGTCATTTCTGACTATAATTTACATTGGTTTCAAAAACTGAATATACTGATGGGTAGTTTAAATAATAAGTAAAATATTAAGACTTAATGAAAGATTTATTTTTAAATTTCGGGAAAGATATGAATGAAGTTTGAAGGGGGGTGTGTGTGTGTCAAGATAACTCTGTAAAAATGTATGAAAATGGCTAGTTTCATGATCCCCCCCCCCAGTTTCCCAATAACGATACAAATGCAACTTCTACTTCAAAAAATCAAGTCATCTTTTAACTTTATCTGCTTATTTTTTTCAAGTCAATATTGATAAAAATTCATTTTTTAATAAAGTTTTAATTTGGTGTAAATTGGAATTGTGATTAAAAGGGATTGATGCAGATGAAAATTGGGTTTGTTTTGAGGCTCCTTCACAAAATTACAATTTATTAAAATGGCCCCTTCACAAAAATGCAATTGATTAAAATGGCCATTCATTGGCAATTTACCCTACATTTTAATCTGTTTCATCAATTATTTTAGCAAAAAGTGACTTTTACTACAAATTGGGATGAAAATTCATAAAAATAAGCACAAAATTAAGTATTGAAATTCACAAAAATGGGACCCTGGAAAAAAATTACTGGATCCAACCCTTAAAAATACTTGTCGTGCTTTTAATTTCAACCCAAAGAGAGTATTCAAGACAAAAAGAATTAACTTAGAAAAACAAAACTATTTCTTTTTCCTAGTAAAAAAGCTTTCATAAGAAACAGGGGTCGATCCAGGTATTTTTTCCAGGTTCCCATTTTTGTGAAAATTGCTTATTTTTGTGAATTTCTACACTTACCTATTTTTGTGAAATTTCATGCCTATTTTTGTGAAATTTCATGCCAATTTTTAATAAAAGTTGCTTTTTTGTTAAAATAATTGATAAAATAGATTAAAATATAGGGTAAAATGCCAATGAAGGACCGTTTTAATCGATTGTATTTTTGTGAAGGGACTGTTTTAACATCCTGGGCCAGAGGAAGGAGATTGTGAGTTTCCCCAATTAGAAGAAAGATTTTTTGTGAGGAAGTGATAAAAAGAGAATCGAAAAGTGTCATTTACAAGATGTTAACCGCTTTTTGGGCTTTTTTTCATTTACAAATGAATTGGAAACTTATTACCGGTAAATAAACTCATAATCTCAGAGAGTTTAGTTTTCTTTTTTCATATGTTCAAAGACTAAAGGCAAACAGTTTAATTAAACCATGAATAAAATAAAAAATAAACAAATCTGAAATTTTTACTGCTAATTTTTGAAGACGAATCCCGAATTCTACTATATTGCTTCTATATTTTTAGGTGTTTTTTAACTTTTTGATACGGTGACAAGTACTAGTGCACATTACATTACTACTAGTACATTATTAGTCTGTTTCAAGTCGTTGCATTAATAGTTAGATTTAAATTGAAGAATACAATTAAAAGAAACTTTTCAGAAAATAACTAGACAGTAGGGATGCACCGAATACCATATTTTGCCGAATACAGAATATTCGGTTGAAATTCTAACCGAATATTCGGCCGAATACCGAATACTTGGTTAAAATTTATTAAACCATTATTAAACTTTGGTTGTAATGATTAATTTAATTAAATTATTCTTAAACAATATTTTATATTTCATATGGTGTAAAATTTCAAAAATTAAAATCCTGAAAGATTTAATAACCAAGTGTTTCCTTTATATATTATTAATAACTTTTCTAAATGTTAGTGAAATGCTGGTAATTTTTTTACCTGGATATTTTGTTAAAAAATTAGCAGTTAATTGACTTTACATATTTAGGAACACTTAATGTTATGAGTTTTTTTTTTTTCTCCCTTCCTGATTATTATTTCAAATTTAAATGAGATAGTAATAGCAAGGTTAATGTAATGTGTCATAAGATTTAAGAAAAATTGAAAAGCAGCGAAATTTAAATTTAACATCTGAGTGTTTTCTCTTACATTAAAACTAATTTCCTTGTGATATTAGTTTTTTGTGTAATTGTGGCAACACTACGCTAGGGCGATCTGCCAAGGATGGGGGGAGGGGGGGAGTCCTTGGTAGGAGGACTTTCTAAGGGTTTCTAATGCATATTCACATGTGATATTAGTAAGTAATAACTTGAATTAATGTAGTACTATGGTACTGTACTATATCTTCCATTCATGATATAAAAAATATGTATTTGTTTACCTATTGGTGAATACTTTAATTTGTTTACTATTCGGTTGCCGAATATTTAAGTACTCGGCCAAACCGAATATTTGGTTTGTCTGCCGAATAGGCAGTATACCGAATAACACCGAATATTTGGTGCATCCCTAATAGACAGATACATAAAATAGCATATTTGGTCAAAAACTATATTTTAATGGATAAAACACTTTATTTATATTTAATTTGAATTACTTTTTATTCATAATGATAAACATTCTACCACACCTTGTGCATGGGTTGGAGTGTCTAAAAGTAATGATGGCCACCCATTGGACAAATAAAACTTATACTATAAAAGATCGACTTATTTTGTAAATTGAAATGCATTTATAAGAGAAAGGAGTAAAAAAAAAAAAAAAATGTGTGCCCCCCCTCCCCCCATGATGTCTCTTTATGGGTCTTAATAATTCATATTATTATTAAGATTCTGAAGTTCATGAATCCAAACTACAGTAGAAGACCCAAAATCCGCACAGCTTGGTTCCAGACCTTGTGCAGATTTTAGAATTTTGCGGCATGATAGGAAATTTATTCTATTTCCACCCCCCTCAGAAAATAATATACAATAGAGATCAAGGGAAACAAATCATGTTACTTATAATCAGAATCATGATATAAAAATACAGAGGATTAATGCAATATACAAAATTATGAGATTATAGTACAATTTATTTATACATGTATATTCAATAGTTTAGGACTTTGGGATGTTCTAATTATAGTTTTTTTTTTTTCATTATTTCCTGTTTGTAACACAGCTTTGTTGCTCTACAAATATGAGATATTTCTTTCTCACAGCCTAACCTTCATTAAACGTTAATTTATCAACTTTTTGATCATCCTCACTTGTTACTGTATCAGAGTTTGCATCATGTGATCATAATTCAGTGTCAATTATGTCACCATCAGTCATTTGAAAGTTATCAATGTTAAGATTACAGCTCACAGACTCCTATAAAATTTTTTTCAAGTGGGAATAGCTTATTTAGTTTTACTTTGTGGCTGTACTGTAGTTTTCTGAACTTGCAGCTGGCAGGGCAGATTTCATTGTTTACATTGAACAGACAGTGCGGATTTTAGAGCCTTGCGGATTTCGGATCGGCGGATTTTGGGTTTTCTACTGTAGTTGGTTTTTTTTTTTTTTTTTTTGTTTTTTTTTCTTCCCCAACTGAAACACAATTTTCTCAAATGAAGAACAGGGTATTTTGGGAGAGAACATACCCTCCCCTTTGTGACACTGACGCCTCTGCTTACAGTATGCCTCTGGTGCTAGAACATATATAAAGGGGCTGAGCAAATAAATCAAGAAACTTCATACAATGAAATATAATTTAATTTCAATGAGCTATTTACACCCAGTACCAGGGAATAATACCATAAGTGGCAGACCACTAGGATAATGCGTAAGTACCTCACATTCCTTTGTTTATTTACTAAGGGTAGAAGCAACAGAAAATTGGATCATATTTTATGTCGTAAAATAATTTGAGATAGTTTGATTTTATTAATTGAAAATTGCAATAATTAAGAGATTTTAATCAAGGTATGAGATAAGCATTATTTGTTTTCATTTGTCATGATTTAAATTAGATCTTTACTTTTTTTACGTATGCTCTTGTCAGAATGCTAAAATATATTTTAATTTTTTATTCTCTTTCTTATGTTACTTTTGTGAGGTATTATGTCTTTAGAATATTATTAGTTTGGAATATTAAATTAATTTTACTAAAAAGAGAAACGGGGAATTCTCCCCACGTAAAAAGTAATTAAATTTTATTAAACCAAAGCTTTATATATACGTGTAATAATTAAATCTGTTTTATAAAACAGATTTAATTATTTTAATTATTTAATTTCTGCTTGCAATCTGTTTTTTAAAACAATTCATAAAAATATTAAAAGCCATTAAAATAAATCATAAGCAAAGTTAAAGAGCGAGGATCATCAAACATCTCGGGAACAAGCATCATCCATCCTGAGCAACACAACAATGTTGTTTCAATAAGGTTTAAATGTGAAATGCCAACATACAAAATGTTGTTTCAATGTGAACTTTCAATCTCGTTTCCACATGATTTTGTTCAGTTTTCTCCACATTGTTTCAGCATGGACATTGATATAATATTGAAACAACATTGTGAAATCAAAAGAGGAAAACAAATAAAAAAAAAAAACAAGATTTTATTTCTTTCATGCAAAATTATTACAATCGTACGGAAATTTACGAAAAATAAAATTGTTGATAATTACCTACTTGAAAACATCATTTTAATTCGTATTAAAATATAGCATTGTCACAATACATTTTTACAACAGTAAATACGAATTAAAATGATGTTTTCAAGTAGGTAATTATCAACAATTTTATTTTTTCATTTTATTTTTATCCAAACCTCTATAAGCGACCAGTCCCAGTTCCCTGGCCAAAAAATTTTCTTGCTCTTTTTTTTTTTTTTTTTTTTTGAGGGGGGGGGGGATAAAGTAAACAAATGCCATATTGAACTGGCTTTCAAAACCAGTCACTCCTCTGCAAATTGACAGCTAAGTACACATACAAATCTTGTAGGTTAGAAAAGAGACGTGTGCAAAATGAGTGATCTTATTTTTTTATCAGTGCGTTGATGTGATCGAGCCACACAAAAGAGGAATTTCAGAGAGGAAGTTAGCTTGTCACATTGTGGGAAACTCAAATCGCAAATAGATTTTATTATGACAAATTCAGAATGCATGAAGAATATCGGGATAAATGCTCTTTGGTCAGATGTAAGAAATAAAGTAAAGAGAGCAGAGCAATACTCCCAGAAAGGAAAAAAGAATCCAAAATTCCTAAACATTTTATTAAATTTTAAATTTGAAAAAAAAAAAGTTGTATAATTACTTATGCATTAGTATACAGTTTCATAAATAACAAAACAAGCAATATTTTAAGGTGCTTTTCACCACTATCAGTTTCAAATGTTTATACTTCTTTGAGCGACATCTCTTAATGACAGATTTTTCGAGGAACAGTGGGTCCTTGCTCCTCAGAAGTTTCATTGTATTTATATATATATATATATATATATATTAACTATATTGTATAAGTTGTATATATTGTATAAGTTGTATTGATCTCTCTCACTTTTGTACAGTTTAGTTGAAGTATCTTCTGTTAAAAATTTAACCTGTGTTCAAAGATAAAGTCAAGCTATTGTAAAAAAAATGTGTCAGTTTTTTGTTTTGATTCAGAGATTCTTAATATTTGCTGCAAACAACTTGAGTATATTATCAATAAAAGGAAGCATCTCTTTCTGTGGAAATGCATATATATGGGGAGATGTTGGTATAATGGTAAATATAAAAGCGCTCAAGCAAAACCCTCTTACAATGCTCTTTTCAAACTGAGGCCTCTTATCTAGGGCCATAACTATCAATTAGGCATTAGGAGTATTACTTTGGGGCTCAAGTATGAGAGGGCAGTGGTGTAGGAAAAGGGGGGCTTAGGGGGCTGTAGCCCCCTTTTCCTATGCCAGACCCTAGTAGTAAAGAGAAAATTATCTCAAATCATCATATGATGTCTTTTTTAGTTTGAATTGATGCAAACATGCTGAGCCCCCTAGAGGTGTAGCTAAGGTTTTCAGCACCTGGGGACAACTGGAAATTCTGTGTCCCCTCCTATTTGCTAAAATGTAGTGGAGAAGGTTTAATATACAATCAGGAGCCCCTTGGATACTGTGTCCTGGAACACATGTCCCTCCTTGCTCCCCTCCAGCTACGCTACTGGCATGGGCAGTGTTTTCCCTTGCTTTTTGGCTCTTTCCAACATGGTAACCATACGTTGAAGTAGTCTTTGCCCCCCCCCCTCCCCTGGGAAATATTCTGCTGGTGCCGATGACTAGAGAACCTCCCCATACTTATTAAATTGCTACGCTCCTGAGAGGAGGGAGCATGATGAAGAAAAAAATGTTCCATAACTGAAAGTACAGAAAAAATGAATGCTCTGACACTTTCAAATACAGTGAAATTCTAAATCAGACTAACACATGGATAATCATGCACTTGACCAGTGGCGCACCCAGGATTTTAGTTTCGTGAGGGCTGCAGATACAAATATTGATGAACTCAGTTATAGTGGCCTCGATTATAGTAACTCTCTTATGACATCAAAATATTTTGCACCACTTGCCCATAGAACACAAGGCCACTATCAACATAATTAGTTATAAAGCCATAAATACTGATTTTTTCATCGACGTTGTAATAGGGTTTAGCTGTACTTTATACACAAACTGTAACTATTTATTTAAAAACCAACACCCTTTTTGGCATCATCTGTCGCTGAAGAAAAGGAGAATGCGTGTTTGTTGTCTGGGTCATCAATATAAGGGAAAAGCATGTTGGGGAGAA
>JAWZYV010014953.1:0-146404 GCA_038373885.1 Cheiracanthium punctorium | reverse complement strand
GCTCTTGGTCTTGTAACTGGAGTGACTGAAATATATATGAAAAAATAAATAGAACTTTAACATATAAGTCATTTATATGAAATATTCTAAGCACATCGGATCCCGTTATTCGGAAAGATTCCACAAACGCCATGGGATGAAAGAGCAATTAATTTCATATTATATTTTGTATTCCTTGCAAGCGCCTTTGTTATGTACATGATTGCAGTATCATTCTCGTACACGATGCTTATCCTGTAGTCTCTGGTGATTTATTTTGGATTTTCATTTCATATTCCTGACTTTTCATACTTTCGAAATTTTGGTGCTTTGCGCATGTGAATAATCGATTATTATTTCGCATTACGGCTACCAATTAAATAGTTTTCCATATCGCTTCCTCCACGTTAACGACGTTAATCTGCCTTTTCTAGTTTAAAAAAACAAAAAAAAAAGCCTACAAAGTTTCATTGCTTCAATTTATACACACAGAGGGGTTAGGCAAATACGCACCGGACAAAAGCGCTTCCTCATGTCTGCCGAAGCAGCACATAAGTTAGCGCAGGGGTTCCCAAACTTTTTTTACCCGCGGCACCCTTGTCAGGCTGAAGGCACTTCGCGGCACCCTTTTCAGGCTAAAAACTTCCGCGGAAGATTTCCTTTAAAGCAATATGAATATGAAGGTTAGAATGAAGCAGTTTGGATGCATTTTACGTTATTTCTTGTTTGTTTGTTTATTGGGCTGATTATCAAGAAAGTACTCTCTTGGGAAAGGGATATAGAATTTTGACAATACCCCCCTTTCAGGGAGTTCCTATAAAAGAGGCTACAGGACAGTCTTGAACTTGACTGAAATATTTTTGTTTGAGCCCACTTAGTGATCGGCTTGGCTCACTTTCTTGGGGATACCAGTTCAGAGAAAATTATTTGATTATATATACTCCATCAAAACACTTTTCTTTATCATCTCCACGGCACCCCTGACATACGCTCGTGGCACCCTTGGGTGCCGCGGCACCCAGTTTGGGAACCTCTGCGTTAGCGTGTAATGTGCTTCTCTGCATAATCTGAGAGCAAAACAGAAGACAATGACGTCACACGCGAAGGAAATAAAATGAAAAATATGCAGAATTGCCGGAAAAAACTTCGGTTATTTTTAATGCGCAAATATGTTAAAATTCTATTTGTTTCATATTTAATGCGTTTTCAATTTTTTGGGTCTTAAGAGCTGTAGAAATGAGTGGTTTCACTTAATTATTAAATTGAACAACTTAAGTGGCAACAATGGATTCCGTTGCTACGGAAACTGTAGCAGTGTTAAAAATAGAATATGATATGATTTATTTATGTTCACTTTGCTAGAACTGCCATTTTGGCCTAATTAACGTCGGCAGTCGATGGCAAATAGCCAAAATGAATCGCACATTAAAATTGACAATAAATGCAATAATTTAAAGGCATTATCAGCTAGTCATACTGGGTTTAAAAAATATTCTCATTCATCTCAAACAGCACTCGTATTTATAAAGACTTCCTATTTTATTACACCTTGTTTGGCGGGATTAAAAAATATTATCTATTCATACGCTCGTAACACCAACTCATATCAATCGGGACATAGAATTAGCAATACAAATGAAAAAAATTTAATTTTCTGAAATTTGGCGGGGTTTCCCCAACTTAAATCAATTTATTTAACTTGATGAAAATCATTTAAAATCGCCTTAATAACTGCATTATTTCTGAACAGAAAATTAAAATTTCAGGCTAAATTCTAGTAAAACCTACACGTGTTTTATAAAAAATACTATTCTTACGCTCTCAGTAAATTGCGCACAGTACTAAGAGTAATCGTGTGCGAAAGCCTACTAGAATCCACTTTCTCGCAAAATCGCTCCACTATAATTGCCTTTTCCATTTTCGCTCCAAATTATAGAGGTTTTAATCACAACTTTAGTCTCTGAAGAATTTACCTAAATCCTTTTTCTTTTTAGCGTATAAACAAAATATTGAATTCCTGCTCTCTGATTTCTCACAGACGCAGACCGCTCTGAATTTTATTTAAAATATAACTATAGCAAAATACACGAACAGAAAAACAGTATTATCTTTAGAGTCCTTTCTTACCTTCAGGGCTTGCCAACAGCCATATTTCAGCAGGATAATGCACGGCCACACGTGGCACGCATTGTCCAAGGGTTCTTCGTCAATCACCAGATTGAATTGCTTCCCTGGCCGGCGCGCTCTCCGGATCTTTCGCCGATAGAAAACATGTGGTCCATGGTTGCTCAACGACTGACCCAGAGTTCATCCCCAGCTGTCACACCAGATCAACTTTGGCAACGTGTGGAAGCTGCTTGGTCTGCTGTACCCCAAGAACACATTCAAAGTCTCTTTGAATCAATGCCGAGGCGTGTGGCAGCTGTGATCTCCAACAACGGCGGCTACTCTGGGTACTGATTTTGGCAGGAACCACGCTTCATAGAATGCTGTAAATTTAATCATTTGTTACTTGGTCAACATGTTATCTACACAATAAATTTTGTTGTGATATCTCTTGTTTTTCTTGGTGTTGCAATTTGGGTGGCCAGCAGTGTACTATTTCTTTACGCTCTCAGTAAATTGCGCCAAGCCTAAAACTGTGCAAACCACTAGAATCCACTTTCTCAAAATCGCCATATAAGCCATTTTTTTCGCCAAATTATAAGGTTATACACTTTAGTCTCTGAAATTTACAAATCCTTTTTCTTTTGCGTATAAAAAATATTGAATTCCTGCTCTGATTTCCCACGCAGACGATATTTTAATTAAAATATAACCTAGCAAATACACGAAACAGAAAAAAAGTATTATTCCTTTATTTTTAATGCAAGAGTATAAATCATTTAATAAATTCGCCAAACATGGCAACCTCGATGCTTATTTCTCACATTTTCACTACAGGGGTTACAATCGCGGAGAGCAAAAATTAGTGTTTTTGACGGGGTTTTTTATCAATCTCCTAAACTAATTCGAATTTCGAAATTTAAATTAGCGGAAGACCTTCCTCGGAATTTTTCGAATAAGTGGACACCTCGATCGAAACTCAACTCCCAGCGGTTTCGGAGGAGATGATGCTACACACAGACAGACAGACGCGCACAGATTTTAATAGTCTAGAAGATTTTACAGTACTTCTGCACTGAAACCAATATCACACATTTAGTGCATTTATGATAAATGACATTTCCAACTGAAAGAATTAAACAGATAAGAATGTCTAACTAGTATTACAACGCTCGTTTATTTACTAGAATAATAAGCTACCCAAGTTAAAACGATTTCAGATTAAAATAATTAATAAAGTTCGAATTCTTAGTTGATTTATTTCGATAAAAAAGGCGCAATCTTCAAAAAACCCTTACCTACATCTAAATCACCTTGTCATTAAATCACTATGTTAAAACTATAACAAAATTGTTCTTTAATTATAAAATAAATTAATGTTTATAATCCCAAATCGCATACAATCGAACAGCGCAAATGTAAATATTAGGCCTCAATGATTCAGCCATTTCTTCCAGTGGCAACTAACAATCAGGCCCGGTTGCTAATAACGACGGCCCCGATAAAATGTCAGGAATTTTTGTTTCAGAACTGGGGACACAACGCTGCTTTGTCCCCAATTATTTGTTCAAGAAAAATCTGCTCTGCGCTCTGCCGCACTGTACATTTTGCATAGTTTCAGAGTTCGATGTTAAAATTCGTCTGCTGGCGGTATTTACATCCGCCAGCTCCTATTAAAATGCACTGAATATCCATTTTATCAGTGGCGGCTCGTGGGATACAGCAAGTACAGCCGGGCTGCACTTGAAATCATCAGCACATACTTTAAAATAACTTATTCTACTAATTTTCCTAAATTCAGATTAGAATTATGGAATTCCTATGGTAAATTAAAAAAAAACCAAACAAAAAAAAACCGTATTGTGGCCAGATCACTCATTTAGAAAAAAAAAGAACTTTAATCTTCCCGCAATTCAATTGGGAAAATCTTTGGTTCAGCCCAGAGCGCTGATAAGAAAATTGGCAGCACCGTTGCAATGGCAACGGTTACGTAAGCATTTCCTCCGGCACAGGCTATAATGGGGGTACTCAACTAAGACTCAGCTCATTCAAGATTTTGAAAGGTCGGCAGCACCTGCGAATTCGACTTTCTGATTGGCTCGAGAAGTGAGGGAGGGAGTAAGGAGAATATTTGTTCGGCAAACTCTCGGCTTTATATTGCTGAATTTATCAAGAAGGTAAACCTGAATAGACGCTTATGAATGGACAATTACCCATAAAGCAGTATTGTTTTTAAGTAAGCAAGAACTGGCATTTAGAGGACATAGCGAGCGAAAAAATTCTTTAAACATAGGAAATTTTAAAGAGCTTTTAAAATTATTGATATCTGAATTAAAACAACGCCTTTTTATGAGGGCATCACTGACCGATTCGCAAGTTTAAAAGAAAGGAGGATTGATTTGACTTATAAAAAATAAGTAAGTTTTTAGCTGTAAACATCATTTTATTCGTTACAACCATTACAAAATCATCTTACAATATTTTCTTGCAAACATCTTTCACTAAAAAAAAACTTTAGAATACCAAGATTAGGCGAATTACTGGATAAATGAAAATCGCGCGCTCGCGCCATGGAGTTAGTTGGGTGGATTGTAACTAAAAGGATGACGATGCTTTGACGTCATTTTACGATTGTTACAAGTTTTCTTTTTTTTTCTTTCTTCTCAAGTTATCGTTACAAAAGAAAATTCTAAGGAAACTTCGAATCAGACACGGATTAATGCAATTTTGAGGATAAGAGCGGATGGTTGAAATTTATGTCCATTTTATGGAAGTAAAATAGGAAGTCTTACATTTTTTATGTAATTTTTTTTTTTTTTCCTCGGTGAGGGCTTAATCCGCGAGCTTTCGAATTCAGTAACAAAAGATTTTCCAATCCTGTCCGGAGGAAAAGGGGGTGGGAGCTCATGTGCTTCCGGCTGCACTAACAGTTTTGACCACGGGCCGCCACTGCATTTTATAATTACTGTTTCTCATTATTAACCACTCGGAATGAGTTATCGTCTTTTTAATATTTTTAATAGATGGTTTAGGAGACGATATAGCATTTCGCTTCAAAACTTTGTTATTAAAAATAATATTAGCGTTCTAAAATTCTTACGTTATTACAAACACTGTATAAATAATACATCATTGTGTTTATTTTGAGTTTTCTGAGTTTAAAATAGTACAAATATTCATTAAAAACCTCCCACACCTTTTCAAAGTACGATCTTTTCAATTATTTTTAGTATTTAATTATTTTTAACAGTTTAAATAAAATCTCACAATGAAGATAAAATTAATTTATAAAAGCTATTATTTGCTAATGACAAATATTCTAGCTTCTTTTGCAACAGCTATATTTCTAGAAGGAAGTGTTGAATAATCCCGTAGGTCCAAGCAAGCTGAAACCGAAACTAATCGTCACCATAAAGCCGGATTCATACTGGCCGTACCGCACCGCTAAGACGCCGCAATGACGTCACATGGCGGAGCAACACGGGGCCCGCGCGGCGAGCGCCGAGGGTTTGCGCATTATCTGGCGAGAACAGATATTCCGCAGCGACCGCAAAGCTACAGCCAATTACAGAAGAGCTTTTACAGCTACAGCCAATTACAGAAGAGCATTGGTGTATTTACTTGCGGCAAAGCAAGCTCGCCGCGAGGACAGCCAACGGTCCAAAACCGCGAAACAGTACGGCATGGTTGCGGTGCGGCACGGGAGATATGAATCCACCTTAAGATCGCGCACGTGGCGTATCAAATACCGCCAGGTGACGTCACGTGCAAAATGTCCCTTCCATAATGTTTGCCCCTGGGTCTCAACTCTATAATTTTATCTTTGAGGACTGGCAACGCTGTTTATCTGTTCTGGTTCTCGTTCTGTATACAAATACAAATTAGGTGCCGAAGTTATTTTTTGGCGTTGTGATTATTTGAACGTATTCTGTGAGTAAGAGTTTTTATTCTGAATGTTATTTAGTTTTAGTTCTTTTATTCAATAATTATTTAGACTCCGTATCTACGGAATGAGATTTAAAGTGTGAAGCGAACGAGTTTCAAAATCTGTCTTAGTAAGGATAAGGACATGGTTAACGGTGAAAAATAACCATACTTTTGTGTTGGTGATCTTCTGTAAGACAGTAATTTTGTGTTAAATTCGTACATTGCTTCAATTATATTTTATAGGTATTACAATTTTCTCTTTTTTATCGCAAGTACACAAGGACGGATTAAGGGGAGGGGGCTACCGCCCTTTCCGAGAAAAAAGAAAATGAAGATTTAAAGATTTCTTTATCGGATAGTTAATTCTTGAAAACAATACAAAGACGATTTTATTTCTTTGTTATATTCTCAGAATTGTTCGATATTTCTTATGTTACTGTGTAGAAACTGATGGAGTGAATTGAATACCTTTGTTTTCTACTTAGAGAAACATTTATCAAATGATTTACACGCAATATTAAGACGATTCTCTTATTAAAATTAGTTTGCTTATCATGTGTACTAAGGCATTTTTACTGTTCTAACATGGATGTGAAATCTTGCAACAGTGTTCCTTGCCAAGAAACATTTTCTCAGCTTCCTCTATCGAAAGCTGATTCTTGTACTGATGCAAGCTCAAAAACTTTTGAGTGCCCTGTGTGTCAGAAAAACTTTCCTACAGAGTTCAAATTAAAGAAGCATCTTTCTTATCACTCAAGCGAAAATTCTTATGTATGTGACGTATGTCAGAAGAGATTCTCTCAGAAGGGACACTTGAATGCACATCTTCGTACACACACAGGGGAAAAACCTTATGTGTGTGATATATGTAATGAAAAATTTTCTCAGAAAGGAACTTTAAAGATTCATCTTCGTTCCCACACAGGCGAAAAACCTTATGTTTGTGACATATGTCAGAAAGGATTCTCTCATAAAGGAACCTACAAGAGACATCTTCGTATTCACACAGGAGAAAAACCTTTTGCGTGTGACTTATGTCAGAAAGGATTCTATCGTAAGGAAAACTGCGATAGACATCTTCGTACTCACACAGAAGACAAACCTTATGTGTGTGGCATGTGTAAGAAAGGATTCTCTGATAAACGAGATTGTAATAGTCATCTTTGTTACCATAGAGGAAAAAAACTTTATATGTGTGACGTATGTCAGAAGGGGTTCTCTTCTAAAGAATGCTTTAATCTACATCTTCGTAGCCACACAGGGGAAAAACCTTATGTGTGTGACATATGTCAAAAAGGATTCTCTCAAAAGGCACACTTGAATTCACATCTTCGTGCTCACACAGGAGAAAAACCTTATGTGTGTGACATATGTTATAAAGGTTTTTCTCAGAAGAGTCGATTGACTACACATCTTCGTACACACGCTGGGGAAAAATCTTATGTGTGTGACATATGTCAGAAAGGATTCTCTCTTAAAGAATACTTGAATCGACATTTTCGTACCCACACAGGAGAAAAACCTTGTATGTGTGACATTTGTAATGAAACATTTTCTCAGAAGGGACAGTTAAATATACATATTCGTAAACACACGGGGGAAAAACCTTACGTGTGTGACATATGTAAGAAAGGTTTTTCTGGGAAAGGAATATTAAATGTACATCTTCTCACCCACACAAGGGAAAAACCTCATGCGTGTGACATATGTTATGAAAAATTTTCTCAGAAGGGACATTTAATTATACATGTTCGTAAACACACGGGAGAAAAACCTTATGTGTGTGACATTTGTAATGAAAAATTTTCTCAGAAGGGACATTTAAATATACATATTCATAAACACACGGGGGAAAAACCTTATGTGTGTGACATATGTCAAAAAGGATTCTCTCAAAAGTCACACTTTAATTCACATCTTCGTACCCACACTGGAGAGAAACCTTATGTGTGTGACTTATGTCAGAAAGGATTCTCTGATAAACGAGACTGCAATAGACATCTTCGTGCCCACACAGGAGAAAAACCTCATGTGTGATATATGTTAGAAAGACTGCAATAGACATCTTCGTACCCACACATGAGAAAAACCTTATGTGTGATATGTTAGAAAGACTGCATTAGTCATCTTCTTTAAGAAAGACTGCATTAGACATCTTCTAAGTCACACAGGAGAAACAACTAATGTATATGACAAAAGGCATTCTCTTGTAAACAAAACTGCAGTGTACATCTTCATACTCACACAGGAGAAAAACTATGCATGGCTGATATGTCAGAAGGGATTCCCTTGCAAACGAAACTCTAATAGACATCTTTGCACTCACACAGGTAAAGGCACAAATGAGTGGTCACCACTCGCCATGTTGAGATTAAAAAAAAATTTGCTTTCGGATCCCACCGTGGTCCCCACTCTCTCTCCCTATGTAGTCCAATTCAGTCCGCTTGTCCAAATTTCAACATTCCCGCACTTGTGATTGGTTTCTGCACTGAGTCTTATTTTTTCATGGGCGACCCAATACAGTAAGCATCGCATTGGAGTGCCATCTTCCAAAGGGTGCCATTTCGAACTCAAGAACTTGATCGGCAGCATAAAAGGTTGCACCTGATTTACATTTTCAGAGGGTGCCCCATACCCTAGCGCCGCCCCTGTATTTATTGCATTATATCAGGGACAAAGACTCATAGTATTACTATAGTATGTCTTACTTCATATATTCTTGGGTGCACTTTTTTAGCTACTCTACTCATCATTCAGCATTTTAAAAATGGGTGAAAAAGTTTCAAGAAAAGGATACATCAGACATGGCAATATTGGCTACAGATCTTGACATTCTTCATTCCATCTGCTATGCACAAGCTGCTTTATCACTGTCTCTAATACCGCATTGTATTTTATACCCTAGAGTTGTATGATATAAATGTGTAATCTAAATTATTCTTAAATTTGTCTTTGTTTAATAAAATGCTAAGTTAGATATGTATTAGTTTGCATGATTTCAAAGTCACCTTGACTTAAGGCTTAAAATTCCCTGTCACCAGGGGATGATTAAACTTAAAAAAATGGCGATTTACGACATTCTGACTGCCGGCCAGGCCAACATACTGGTGGAGCTAGAAAAACCCGTCAAGAAATCGCACCTAGCAACAGCAAAATCAATCAACAAATCGCACATAGCAACTGCAAAATCAATCAACAAATCGCACATAGCAACTGCAAAATCAATCAACAAATTGCACATAGCAACTGCAAAATCAATCAACAAATTGCACATAGCAACTGCAAAATCAATCAACAAATCGCACATCACACCAGCAAAATCTATCAACAGATCGCACATACGGCACCTGCAAAATTCAACAGATTGCACTGTTTTCATCTGCCATGGACGAATTCTACTGTGTGTTAACTCAGGGTTTGCACTAGATTGAGGGATTGTGCGATTCTCGCAATGCCACACAGAATCCCCCTTTAAAAAAATAAAATAAAAGTAGCGGGCTTTTTCTGCGTGCTGGGTTGTTCAATTTTGATGAAGCAGCTAAAATATTTAATGGGATAAAGAATCGAAGATATCATTAAATTCTATTGTTATCAAAACCATTTGTGTATTATATTGATAATTTTGATATTTATAATCTTCTGGGCGAGGTCAGTGGTGCACCGCACCCCGAAGCCCTTAAAAAAAAAAAAAAAAAAAATCTAGCGCCCCGATGATGAAAAACTAGACACCCTCTTTTGCTATTGAAGTTTTTTTTTAAATCTCTATGAAAGTTTCTTTAGCCCTTTTATTTGTTTAACTGTTATTTTTTGCTTACACATAATGTATTAATGATACTTGTCAAATGAAAGGGGGGAATTTGCACAACTTTTATGGTAATAGAACTCTCCCGCCCTCTTTCCCTCTCCCGGAAGCGCTCGGGAGGCCCAGTCCGGGTAGTAGCGGACAGTGAGGAGAAGGTGGGATGGAAATCAACTGTGTAAAAAATAATTCATGTATAATTTTTTTTTTTATTAATGGACCGATTTGTTTGAAAATTTGGGGATCACTTTTAAATGCAAAAATTGATTCAGAGTCTAAATTTTAAAGACATCTTAATTTTTTCAAAAGTTAGAAATTTATTGTCAAATCATAATTTCTTACTTTGTGGCTTGGAGTTACAGACCATTATATGGTTATTTTGAACAGAAGAGTTATTAATATTTTCATGCATTAACTATAATATTTTAATTGTTTCAACTTTGCAAAATAGAAGATGAAAATAAAAGTGAAATAATTTTCTCAATAAAAAGACTTTTGCTCCTTAAGACTTCTGGGTATTTTATATTTGAAATCTTTTCTCTTCCTTTATAATCTTACTGCCCCCCCCCTCCCTACAACAAAATGCTCAGAAGTCTGGTGCACTTAAGTACACAAGCAATGTAACAGACTCTGTGTCTCCTTGTCATGAAGTATGCAAAAGTGGTGCAAATATAATGAGACGTTTCTTTGGTGAAGATGGGCCTGGAAAGTTGATATGTGTTCGCACTGCTGATATTTTAGATACAGCTTTCTTTCCATCTTTTTCTGAGGAGTTAAATGAGTATGGAGAAAAAGAACTTGCAGAATTCTGTACAGTTTTTAAGCTTAAAAAAGAAAGAGCACTTTCTGAGTGGTGGCAGCTGCGGACCATAATGTTGAAAAAATTTAAGCGAGGAATCTCACTTACTGTATTGCTTGACAAACTACAGACTGATAGCTTTAACAATATGCAAGTAATCACCCAGGTGAAAAAAAAAAATCCTCACTCTCTCTCCCAGCAATGCAGAAGTGGAGACAATTTGGAGAAGTGCTGTAAACATTCTACACGACCAGAGCATGTCGATGAAGAAAACTATGTTAGAAAACAGACTACGCATAAAATGTTCTAAGATAAAATTAGAAGATTTTGATCCAACTGCAGCAATTGAATTGTGGTGGAAAGATTCATTTGGAAGAAGACCCAATTTTAATGACTAAAATTATATTGTAATAATGTATCTCTGCAAATAAATAAATGATTGCATAATATATCTTTGTAAATAAGTAACCAACTATAAGAGTATCGCTATCTAGGGGGGACATTGGAATCGACCACCATCCTTGACTGCGTGCCTAAAACAACTGGCGATTAAAGGTTATGAGTCTACCGGCCAGTGGCTACTAACCAAAAATGGGAATTTTAAGCTTTGACTTCTTGATTTTACCTTGACTTCTTTTAATGATTCTTGCTCGTATACAAGAATTTTAGCCTGTGTTACTCAGATATAGTGTAGCTTTCAGGGAAAAGACCTTTAGACTCAGTTCAGTAGTTACAGAGATGTCCATATAGCATAATGTATTAGAATTCTTTTGAGTGTCTCTGTAAAAGAATTAGTTAAGCTGCATGCTGAAAGGTAGCCTATAATATTCAGAAATAGTGTAGCTTTCTATCAGTGAAAAAATTTTTTGAATCGGTTCAGTAGTTGCAGAGATCCCCATTCAGCGTAATGTAATTCTTATGAGTGCCCCTGTAAAAAAACTATTTGGGATATATGGAGGATGTATTTGTGGTATATGCAGAATAAGCTAATTTTCAACATTGCTACAGTCGATTAAACTTCTAAAAGTAACGCCGAAACTTTCCCATGCGTTCCAGTGGAATGTTCCAAATAAGGAGGTACTTTTTGAGATTTTTCTTGGAAAGAGTTGAACCTTCAAAAAATGTTTTTTCATGATATGAAACTACTATGTTGATACTACATCTCCATGCCAATGGTTCTCCTGGGAGAAGTCAGCTTCAGCTGTACCAATACTTCGAAATTGCATAAATTAGTGCTAAGGACCCTGTTAGGGCTCCATACCGTGGGGGCCCTTAAAACATTTTTAACATTGGATTCACTTTATATCAAGATTTATAACTGCTCTGCGCAAAATTTTTTTCTCTATCACGTCAGAGCCAAGATTTAAAGCATTCTTAAAACTGTATTTTTTTATGAAATTGGAGGTATTTGAAGGGGCCCTGACTATTTTCGAATGAATTTTCAATTTGAGATGTTAATATACAAGGTATATTATAGGATAAAATGAAAAAATTCTCTGAAGCACCTCTGAGCCAGTCACAGTCGAGACAATAAAGTGGCAAAAATCGTCCTAAATTAATTTACATCGCTCATCTGGGGTACTTTGACCCCCCATAACTCCAAAACTAAAAGAGGTAAATCAAAAATATTTCAGATTTGTTCTTTCCTTGGGTAAGGCAACAGAAGAAAAAAAAATTAATGAAATTCTGAGATGGTGATGGGAACTTTTTTCTATTGACCTGCCCGATTTGCTCTTGCAACGGCTCTTAATTGCAACAAAACCCATAAAATATTCAAATGTTACATTCGCAAAATGTTGCGATTTTAATGATTTTCCGACCGGTGTTTCGAAATTGCACAAATTTTCGGACCCGTTTAGAGTCGTTTTGCATTTCTAAATGCATCCATAATTACTTAAAGCATATAGTATCTATAATAATTATGAATAAACTGTAATAGGAAGACCAGTTTAACAAAATAATCGTTCACAACATAAACTTGCAAGAGTGCAAAACATCTGGAGCATCCTTACTAACAGCTTTTGCCATGGCGGTAAAGTCTGATATTATGAATATTTAATAAATAATTTGCAACCGTGTGGATACTAAACATAACTTCTGACATTGCAGTATCAAGATCGACAGGCAGAATTGCTTAATCTCCCTTTCCCTCTTTAAGTATGCGCATATTTGTTTGGAAATCCCGATCACGTTTTTTTTGTTGTTGTTGTTATGTCAGTAGAAAACAAACATCCAAGAGGCACCTTTCAGGTCAGCTTCATAGCTCACGAAAGATGAAATAAAAAAGCTATTTAATAAACATCATAATCAGAAGAGGGTAAATTATTTGCAAAAATGCATTTTAATGGGTTGCATTTATGAAAGTCTAACTTCACTACTTGTAATTTTGAAGTGGCCATTTAAATCTATTGTATTTTTGTAAAGGAGCCATTTTATTCCAATTTTTTTAAAGGGGTTGCACATAACAATTCCCAGTTTTATATGCTTAATTTATCAACAGTGACAGACAAAAAGCTTTCATTTTCTGATAACATGTAGGGGGAAATATTTCGTTCATACATATAGTAACAAACAGTCAGAAATGGTTGGTTTTAAAATTAATGGGGGGGGGGGGAAATCTGATTTTTGAGTCGGAGAAAGATGTGAAAAACAACAAAATCAGTGTGTTAACATCAATAAGAAAATATCTAAAATTTAAAAAAATCTCAAAAATTGTGAATTTAAAAATAAATATTAAAAAACTAGTTTGAGCTTATTTTGGTACTTTTGTATTATATCATCGACAGTACCAAACTGACCGGTATAGTTTTGGCAGTTAAATCACTAAAGTTGTCAAGATTAAAAAGGGTGATATATTAAAAAAGTAGACGGCTAATATGATGAAACACAGTTATCAAGAAATTAATTGTTTAACATTATTGGCCTTTAATTGCACAAATTAGGGGGGGGGGGATGTCAAATTCAGTCAACGGTAATTTACTTAAGTACTTTTTTTAAAGTTTTATAAAAATGGCTTTAAAAATAACTATTTCTTACCTTTCATAGACATCAACAATTTATTTATGGTGTTTTGCCAATTAAAGTATATTCTTCCTACTGATTTTGTTCTTTTAAATTACCAGCCAAATCTCCAGCAATACTGTCAACATTTGGTAAAAGTGCTTGAGTCGAATCTTCTTGATTATTCTGTTGAACTTCGGTTTCAGTTTCAATTCTCTGAATTTTTTTGGGCAACTCATTTGAACCCACATCTGACGATCTTTTTGCCGGAGCTAGTAAGCTATAAATGCTTCTTTCATTTATATGCTTAATTTATCAACAGTTGCACACTGTTTCACCGATTTGTTAGGATGAAAATGCTGATAATGAGTTTTTAAAATTATAGGAGCATTACACTCAAAGCATGAGACTTTGTCTCGAGCTGACATATATACCGGGGGGTGGAAAACATAGCTAGGAAATGAATGTGAATGATATTGCCAGTGATATACCCTGTTCGTTCTCCACATGTGGGGTCCAAAAAGGTGGGGACTCTCCCAGGAGATGGTCAGGTACCTTTTGGGTGATAACTTACTTTTGACTAGTTGCCACCGTGTCATTCCCCTCGCAAAGAGGATATATCCATGCGTGGATGTAGGAGATGAAATGTTATCCCTCCAAATTCCTGTCTAGCTTTTGTGTTTGACTTTCTGTTTAAAGTAAGCCGACCATATTTCTAAACAGTATTTTGGGGACAAATCAAGTATTATCCTCGAATCCAAGGAAAACTTGAGGACACTAGAAAATATTTTTGAGGACTTATTCGAGGACACAACATATTACCATGTATACCAGTATACCCATACTTTAAATCTTGACTAACCGTGATACTTAAAAAATGAACTCTAATAGCTTTTTATATAAATTGTGTATTTTTATTTTTAGTAAATTAATGGAAGTATTTCCTTCATCTATAAATATTTATTTAAAACAGAAATATGAAAGGAACATCATGATGAAATATTGCAGTTTATTCAAAATTGAACTTTTGGCATAGTATTTGTATTTTTCAGAAGACATTTCTTTTTACATTGGCTCATTTTGTGATAATTTTTCATGAAACTTTGTACACCCTCTAAAAAAAAGTATTCCAGTGCAAGAAAAATTTCGTACATCAATTTCATATTTAAAGTATGATTCTTCATGAAAATTGATTAATCATTAACAAAACTGAAATGGGAAATTTGGCTCATAGGCGAATATTTTATTGAATGTCTGTACACGCTACACACAAACGTTTTCAGAGATCGAATTTCATTATTTCTCTGAGTAGAAGGTGCTTTTAGTAGTTTTATTTTTTTTAATTCTTCAGTTTTTTTCTGAAAGAAATAAACTAAACGGAAACTTTCAGGGGAAAAGTACATATTTGGGGAATTTTCGCATCCCCAAGAAGTCTAAACTATTTTTGAGGACAAAATATAAAAATGATCTATATTTGGGGACTGTCCTCGAATTTCTAGGACGTATGGTCACTTTAGTTTAAAGTGATTGATTTCTCCCCTCTCTCTCCCTTTTCAGTCCTCATCTGTAATTGTTCTGCTGCAGAGCTCTTCGCTCTGCGATGCACGTCGCCGATTTCGGCATGTTCTGCCTTGGAGAATAAGAGACTCCAAACATGGAAATTAATGCAACTTTCAAAAATTTTCTAGTTCCCATGTAACCAGATGAAGGATCATTAAGAAGCAAAGATTTCAGAAATATAAGTTTACAGAAATGCTAATCGCATGCTAATAGTATTATGCACAACTTCTTTCAAGCTTGGAATTTAAATGTGAGGTATCAACGACCAATTACGTAGTGCATTCTTTTAAATAATATAATCTTAAGCAATATATTACAGAAGAATGGATGGATTTACAAACAAAATTCCAAACATGGCTTTATAGTGGTTAATGTTGTGTACATACGGTATATGTGCACATTAAATCCGTGGTTTTTAAAGTCTTCTCAGCGGTCGCTAGCAGTTTCCACAAGGGGTGCCAATATTCAGAAGTCTCCCATCATCTGATGAGTGTCTGAAATCTCCAGTGGAAACTCCAGTAAGGATGTATAGATCTAAATAACACATTCAGCATGACGTGAGCTGTCCTCTCTTGACAAACAAATATGTATTTTTAGATTTCTTTGCATATTAAAGTTCTTGAAAATGGGATAACACACATAGGATAGAAAAGGCAGTTGAGTGATTCTCCACAGTATTACAAGCGTATATGCCAAAGTTTGAATGATCATAACTAAACAAACATTGAGTGAGGTGAATAGTAGGGATCGACCGATAGTATCGGTGCCGATACCTCCTATTTTTGTTGGTATCGGTTCTTTCACATTTCAAGATATCGGGAAAGTATCGGTTCCCGATACATTCATTCATTTTTACCGAACCTTTTCAACTGATACTTAGCTTTTCAGAAGAACAACCATGCAGGCGCAATACCACTCAAGAATCTAGTCTGGTGATGAGATTAGAAGTGTCGTTTCATTGGAATATTTGTTTAGGCGACTGTTTTCCAACTGTGTTTTTGATTTTGTTTTGTTTTTTTCTTACCATCACTTAATATGGATGTGCCATCATCAAGTGTGGAAGAAAGTATGGATGAGGAAATGTTAGATGACAGTGGAATAGAGCACTCGTCTATTCTGTTGAAATATTTTGATTTGGAGCCTAACAGTAAATATGTGATTTGTACCGAATTCAAAAAGCAAATATTGAGATGTAGGCTATAATTTTACTTCAGCTTTATAAGCATTTATTTCCTCTCTGTCTAGATTAAAATAAGGGGTCAATCATCAGTACATAAACTTTATGGGGGGGGTGTATGGCTTTTGAATTTGCTTTAAATTTTTGTTTAAAACTGGATTTAAAAAATAGACACAAGGACATCTGATTCGGCTTGGGTATGATATCGATATCAAAACTGATGGGGGAAACTGTCCTTGACATCATTCAATATTTCAGGGGAGGATGGCCTTTAAAAATATGGATAAATTGATTTTGATGTTTTTGAGTGACCCCTAATTTAAATAGTTTATTTTAAATCGGCCCTTCAAAATTTTCATAATGTGATTTTGTGTCAGGAATTAAACCGAAACTAGCTCCTGAACCTCCTGACATTGGTGGACACCTTGTAGAAATATACGTTCTCTAAGGGACAAATCCAGTGAGTTTATTAACATTCTAATGTCAGCGGTGGCTTTTATGATTAAGATTGTCGGAATGTGCTTTGACCCGGCAGATCCATGAAACTAAGAGTAGAGACCGACGAGTGCTGTTCAAAGAAATTAAGAAAAACCTCTCCAAAGCAATGGTCCACATACTCCAGAAGTTCGAATAAGCACCATGTTTTCCATGATCGAATTATCATGGTAGTCTTACAACTTATTTTTTATTTACTTTTTTTTTTCCTTTTACAGGTTTCACAACTTTCCAGTGCATGTATAATTTCTACTTGCCATGAAAAGTCTCACATTCAAGATTGTTGGATGATTTGAGATGTTACACATGAAGATTTGAATATCCATGAGAAATGGTCAATTGAAACTGCGTAGTGGAATCATTTTAGAAGTAACAGTTATTGACGTTAATCAAAAATGTAAAATATCTTCAGGCATTTCATGCAAGGTAAGAAAACCTTTACATCGTGAATTTTAGTATTTTCTTTAGCCAACAGGGGACTCTTGAAAATAAATACACAAGTATGCAACAGTAAGACAAATTTATTTGTTTAATTACTTACTCTCAAAATTGTTCAACTTCTCTTAGATATTACTATAAAGGAACTGCTCATGAGTTGTTTACCTGTGCCTTCTACTTGAATAAACATTTGTCAAAAGATTTACATGTACATTGAGAAAAAACTGCAAGACTACTAAAGTCCTTAGGTTTATCAAGTCATTGTCATCAATTGTCAATTGCCTCCCATGGATGTAAAAGCTTGCTACAGTGGTACATGCCCAGAAACATTTTCTCAACTTCTTTTTAAAGTTGATTCTTGGACTGATGCGGGTGTGAAATCTTTTCAGTGCAATGTGTGTCAGAAAAACTTTCCTACATCATTCAGATTGAAGAGACATCTTCGTATTCACACAGGAGAAAAACTTCATGTATGTGATGTTTGTAATAAAGGTTTTTCTGAAAAACACCAGGTAACTGTACATCTTCGTACACACACAGGAGAAAAACCTTATGTATGTGACACATGTCATAGGGGATTCACTCAGATGGGACAGTATAAAGCACATCTTCATAGCCACACAGAAGAAAAGCCTTATGTTTGTGATATATGCCAGAAGGGATTCTCTCGTAAGCAAGAGTGGAATGCACATTTTCTTATCCACATAGGAGAAAAGCCATATGTTTGTGACGTGTGTAATAAAGCATTCACTGCAAAGAGCTATTTAAATGCACATGTTCGTACTCACAGAGTAGAAAAACTTCATGTATGTGATGTTTGTAATAAAGGTTTTTCTGTGAAAAGAAACTTAAATACACATCTTCGTATTCACACAGGCGAAAAACCTTTTGTATGTGATATATGTCAGAAGGGATTCTCTCGTAAGGATATGTATAATACACATCTTCGTATCCACACAGGAGAAAAGCCTTATGTTTGTAGTATATGCCAGAAGGGATTCACTCGTAAGCAAGAGTGTAATACACATTTTCTTATCCACACAGGGGAAAAACCTTATGTTTGTGACATGTGTAATAAAGCATACACTACAAAGAGATCTTTACATAAACATGTTCGTGCTCACACAGGGGAAAAACCTCATGTGTGTGAAGTTTGTAATAAAGGTTTTTCTGTGAAAAGTAACTTAAAGACACATTTTCGTACTCATACAGGCAGTAAACCTTATGCATGTGACATATGTAATGAAAAATTTTCTCAGAAGGGAAATTTAAATGTACATCTCCGTAAACATACAGGGGGAAAAACCTAATGCGTGTGGCCTCTGTAATAAAGGTTTTTCTGAGAAAGGAGTATTAAATGTACATCTTCATACTCACACAGGGGAAGAACCTTATGTGTGCGACATATGGAATGAAAAAATTTCTCAGAAGGGACATTTAAATGTACATCTTCATACCCACACAATGGAAAAACATTATGTGTGTGATATATGATAGAAAAGATTCTCTAGTAAGAAAGACTGCATTAGACATCTTCTAAGTTACACAGGGGAAAAATATGTCAAAAGGCATTTATTGCAGATAAAACTTTCGTGTACAACTTGGTACTCACTGTGTGTGACATACGTCAGGAAAGATTCACTAACAAGGAATACTTAAATACTCATCTTCTGACTCATTCTCTCACTAAAAGAACTTCTTGTGCATATATCAGAGCAGATTCTCTCATAAACAAGACTTGAACAAACATCATCTTACCCTCACGTGAAAAGCCTTACGCCTGTGACATATGTCAGAAGTGATTCCCTCACAAGTGACTCTTGAATGCACATCTTCTGACTCACTTAGAAGAAAATCTTTGTGTTGCATATGTCGGATCCTATTCTCTTGGAAGCAAAACTTGAGTACACGCAGGAAGAGAGCCTTATACAGAGTGTTTCAAAAGTTGCGCGCATCCACTTGGTAATCCTATTTGCTTAAAAAACCACAAGGGGTGGTTGAGATTTCTGTCACTAGATGGCAGCAGGGGCCCTATCATAAGGAGTTTTGAATGCAGTTGGGATCATTTTCAAAAAGCTTGTCAGTTGTGGTCAGTTGAGCACAGTGGGGAGTACTTGGCATTTTCTCAAGAGCAAAGAATAGCCATTGCGGAATTTTATTTCGCTACAAAATCTCATTGCCGTGTGGCATTTCAGCAGAAATATCCAGGTAAAACAGCACCCAATTCATAAGCGATAACATGTCCAGTGCAACGGTTCCGTCATACAGCATTAGTTGCAGACAAGAAGCAATTGGGTAGACCGTCCACAGTGAATATGAAAGTGGCAGATGTGGGAGACAGCTTTACGAAGAAGTCCAATGAAGAACAGTCAATAGCTTGCTGTGCAGCTGGGAATGTCACATGCATCAGCATGGAGAACATAAGGTTGATGTGCATGAGTTTTGAAACACCCTGTACATTGTATATTTAAGAAAATAGTATTACCTTAAGAGGAAAATTTAGAAACAGTTCTGCCCAGGTAGGAGAGAAATATTATATGTGCATGCAGGACTTTTGCTGCCTAATTAAAGTTAAGGCGACTTGGAATACTTTTTCAATTGAAAAATGCCATTTTCATACTGTCTTTAAATATTTGGTCACTTTTTCCTAGCTTCAGGCAACTAATTTGGCTATGAGAAAATGACAAGATTTGTTCTTTGCCATTTCCCTTTTCATTTTAAGTTTTTCCCACTATCAAATAGATTCCATTGCTGCCATTATGTTTCACGTCTCTGCCGGTGCTAGTTGTATGGTTAAACTCCTTTGTTGCCATGTCAATCAGTAATCCCACCATCTGTGAAGCTCGTTATTAAAGCTTAGGCATGCTATTCAAAATTGCCAGTGAGGATGCTCCCAAGCGACGTAATTTTGCTTCACGACAATGCTTCGCCTTATGTTGCAGCAAAATTAAAGATGCAACTGGAAAATTTTCACTGGAAAGTACATGATCATTCAGTATACAGCCCTGACATTCATAACAATATTTTCTCCTACTCCATTACAAAATGATTCTTACTTAAAACATGACCTACGTATTTTTGTAGTCAGTGAAAATCATATGTATGCAAGAGTACTAAAAAATGTAATGTAAATGAAATGTTTTTAAATTTATTTATTTCTCATTTTGTGCATTTTTTTTTTCTTCCTTAGTAATGTCACTAGGGAATATATAATAGCTACTTGTATTCAATCATTGTATAATGCATGAGAAGTCTGAATATGTATGCATACAAAAAGTGTAATGAGCAAGTAAAGAGAAAAATGACTTTGGTTATTCCATCCTGTTGTCCTGTTACCTATGATGTCAATAATGCATTTTTGAACTAAACTGTAGAAGAAATGCTGCTGTTTTGACTGCTTAAGAAAATGTATGCCATTTTGGTTACTTTTTTTGTGTTGGAAAGGCTACTAAAGCTACTCTTTCTGCCTTTTGACAGTGGTAGACACTCTGTGTGTTAGACATTTGTCAGAGGAAATTCTCTTAAAAATAGAACTTTAATGCACATCTTCATGTACCCACACAATAAGAGAAACATTATGTATTGGTTATATATAATAAAGCTTCCTCTGGTGTGAGAAAGGAAGTTTGACTATTTAGTTGCACCCACACAGTAGAGAAGACACTTGTGAAATTACACTTGTGATTTTAGGGGGGGGGGTTGCAGCTGCCCACTCCTAAAATGAGCTAGTCATAGTTCCTAATTATGAAAGTGTGCAGGTCCACAATTTTGCCTTCTCTCGTTGATTTTGATCTAATGAAACTTTTGGGTGTAATTTCTCCTGATGTAATGTGAATACGAGTAACATAGTGTAACCAAATTCCACCATTTTCATGCAGCTGGTTAAGTGGCGCACACCGGATTCTGGTTTAGGTGGGGCTGCGGTTTCAATTGCCCTTGAACTTGGTTATAGTGACCTCGATTATAGTTACAACTCTCTTATACCATCAAAATACTCATTACCACTTGCCCATGGAACACAAGCCCACTATCAACATAACTCGTTATAGAGTCATATACAGTTGACTCTGGTTAATCAGACCACATCGGGATGGAACCGTTTTGGTCCGATTTAACGAATATTCCCCAAAATTACAGAAAATATGGTATTTATTATATAGTAGCACATTGAAATTTTTATTGTGCGACACGCATGTCTGAGGAGTATACAAACAAGAATTACAATTGCCCACAAACTTTATTCATTACAAAAATTCACAAAGAATATTTTAAACAATCTACACAGTATATACATAAGCATACAAAAGCATAGTAAAAAATGGTCGTAACACATTTAATCAACGTTTGAAGAACTTATCTAGCATCGTTTGACGCATTCTCTCGGCTGATTTCATTTCCACAAAATCTCCACAGACATCTAACGAAGCAACGGACTGCCTTCATTTCCTTCTTGTAAAAAATAGCGGAGTGAAGTTTTAATGCTTTTCCTTGCATCTTGTGTTGTCACTTGCTCCAACATATTAGAGGTATCATCATCACTTTCCTGATCTCTCGATGCTGCCATGTATTTATCTGAAATTCGAGCACCAACGGCAGAATCGTAATCTTCATATTCATCGAAGCATTGTAGCTCGTTGTTGATGGATAAAAATTCGTCATAATTTTCGACATGTTGAAGTTGTTTTATTCTGCCACCATTTTCACTTTCAATGAGCATGGCCACATACTTCTCCAAAATCAAATGCTTAAAGCCACAATGTGAAAAACAGTTCTGAATTATCTCACTGCTCAGTGCTCTCCAGCTATCGGCACAAATATGACTGCTTGTAAAATTGTGACTTCTGCACTGTCTTCTATAGCTGCTGAAGCTGTGGTTAGCAAACCTTCCTCAATTGCTTGAAGGACGTAATTCACTAACCTTGCACGATAAAAGGTCTTTAAATTTTTTACTATGTCCATGTCCATTGGCTGCACTAAGCACGTGGCGATCCTCTCCACGCGCTTAGGGTTGCCATTTTACGGTGGTTTGCCAGCGTGTGATTAAATTCGACTCTTTTGGCTTTATTTTTCTCTGTTTCATTTATTTTAATCAACTGAGATCTGTGTTCGGCTGTCCAGTCTCAGAGTTTTCCGAGGGTTTACATCCGCTCCACGCGGACGACTTATGACCACTTTTTTGCTACCGTTATCTATAGTCAGATTAAGCGGAATTTTGGTCCAAATAAGCAAAGAATATTATGCTTATGAAATAGGATTTGTATCGGTTCTTTAGGATTTGATCCAAATAAGCGGCTGGTCCGATTAACCGGAATGTACTGTATAATTATCCAGTATTTTCAATGATGTTGCACTCAAGCTTAACTTTATTCCATACACTAACTGCAAGTATTTATTTAAAAACCAACACCCCACACTTTTAATTAACCCTAAAAAAATAATTAGAAATAATTTGAAAAAAAATTTCTTTAATAAAATATTGTAATTCATTAGTGAAAATTTTCAATTTTTAAAGTTTTTTGCATCTAACTCTCCAAGTTTAGAGGGGGGGGGGGTGTTAGCCACCATAGCCCCTTCCATGGGTGTGCCAATGAGCTGGTTAATTTTTAATAAATCAAATAAAAACAGGACCACTGCAATACAGTATCGAATTCAAAATATTTTTCTTGAAGAAGAAATAGTTCGTTTTCATTCAACAACATTTAACGTCATTGTGTGCTTAGTATCTAAATATTTGATTTTCAATATTCAAAGCATCCTCAAAAATTGAGGACATTGGGTCACCATAGAGTAACAGCCCCTTAAAAAGTCCTTGCTTAAAGCACCCATCTCATAGGCGTATAGCTTACCTTTGCCTTAACCAATATGAATGAAGCTCCATAAAAGCTAGTAGTATTACAAATTTTTTGAAAATGTGTTTTTCTATATCCACAGAAATATTCTTTAAAAATGTTTCTGCTGCAGACAATTTTTTGCTATATAAAAACACAATTTTCCATGGTAACCATTTTCTAAATTACAAATGTTGAAGGGTATTAAATATACAGGATCATTCCAATTTTTTTTTTTTCAAAATTTAAGGGAAGTTAGGGCACGTAAGTAGGAATGAGAATCACACTGCAATGTGGGGTCAGAAGCATCGTCTTTATATAGTGATTAATAATCACTTTGGAGTGAGTGCTGAAACAACAGTGAACTTTTCTACCATTGTTTGTCAAAAACTTACAATTTTTCCTCAGAAAACGTGGGACTAAAATTCATAGTTTAAAGATTCTATTTTATTTCATGGATGAGATTTTTGAAGACAACCGCACTGTATATGAAATTTGCTTAATGAGACAAACACGTCAAAACTTTTCATAAAGTGATTTTTACCAGGTAAGTGAGAGCAGTGTTTTTAACCCCACGTTGCTGTGTGATTCAGATTTCTTATGTGCCCTATCTCCCCTAAAATTTTGTAAAAACAATTTAGATTCACAATATAAGCAACAATCTTGTGTTAAAGAAAATATGCTATGAATGAATGCTATGAGTTCTAATATCGTCTGAAATTTTTTTAAGTTAAGTTATTCGCGGTAAACTAAAATTAGCTAGTCTGAAGGCTGCTCTGTACGTGAAAGTTCCATCACCAAAGTTTTTATTTAAAAATTTGTTCATATTTTTATTAACCTGAAAATTTGGGAGGGGGGGGGGGGGGTTCTGCTTTTTCTCCTTTTTTTCTGCCCTCAGTTTGATTGAATTTTTTTATAACATATTATTAAATTTTTCTGGTTTTATCTTCATCTATTGTTCTAAGTTTATATTCAATAGTATAATAATTCTTGCATAAAATCTATATTAAAAGAATTTTTTTTTTCAATTTGAAGTTTGGAAAAGATTAAGTAATTTGTAGCTATTTTGCTGTAAAATATAATTAAAGAAATGAATGTGTATATATATTATAAAAATTAAGAAATATCTTCTTATGAGATATATATAAATTATGTTCAGAACAGGAATTTTTCTTTTTTAAGAGGTGCAGAAAAATACAAAAGTTCTTAGTGTCTGTGAATCCCACCCCCACGCCCAGACATTATCTATGGAGGTTATTATAGTTCACCCTCATGCTCTAAACTTCAATTATTTCTTTGTGTTATGGAAAGTCTACAAGAGGGGTGGGTGACTTGGGTGGATGACTTTTTAAAGGATTCTAACCTGTATTCTTGCTCATACCTCTAAACTTTAAATTATGATTTTGGGCCAAGACAAAAATGCTGGGGGATTTCAACTAAATGCGCAATGTTGGGGAATTGTGAAATAATTTGTTTTCATTTATATTTACTTATATACTGCACCAATGTGTTGGGATAGAAAGAGAGTGCATTTCATGAAAAGGTGGCCAGCACAAAAATATTAATGACTATGTCATTTTATCTCTCACCTCCTTTATTGAAAATTGTCCAAAAAATCTGTCCCAAAAAAGCTACATAATTTTACATATATTTAAATACTATTAGTTCACAACAGCTTTAATCTATTATTACAATATTTCATAAGCTGTAGAATATGCATCGCATGTATTTTTTACATATATTTAAATACTATTAGTTCACAACAGCTATTGTTACAATATTTCGTAAACTGTAGAATAGGCATCACATGTATTTTTCTATGAATAGGTTAGAATCATAAAAATTTCAACATAGTGTTACCAGGGGAAATACACAAGATGAGAGATAAAATGACATGGTCAATTAATATCGTTTTAATATGGCAATAATGAAATTAAAAAATTAGGGGGTTTCGAGGGGGTGTCCCCCTGACGAGGCTCGAACAGCCGAGTTATTTGTTACCCCTTTTCACAGAAAAAAAATGCATCAATAAAAAGGTGTTTCCATCTTATCAATACTTTATTCCTTTTTCTGGGGGGAGGGATAAAAAATAGGTATTCTCTTAAATTTCCAAACATGATATATTCATTAACACAGGTTATCATCAGATATATTTACATTTTTAATTTAGCCAACAGTTAGTTTAATGTTTTTTGGATTTCGGTTAAAAGATAGTTATTACTATTTTAACTTATTTTTGTGTTTCATAATTCTTGTATTTGTATGTATAAATGACTGAAATTTAATTTCAAATAATTTCTTTTCGATAACAATTCAATCTTGTCCATTTCTTATTTATTTAAAAAAAAATAAAAGACTTGTTAATTGTAATAAAGTTGAAAAGAAAGTTTTATTAAATTGTGCTTAAAATAAAAGCTATTTAAAAATCAAAATTATTAGTATTCTTTTGATTTTATATTAAATATCTTATCATAAGCTATTTTTACTGTGTTTTATTAATACTGTGTATAAGTGAAATTTTTTCTAAAATGTACTATAGGGTCATTCCATGATGACTGACGTTACAATTTTACTACATTTGTAACCTTTGAAATTCACCAGTGGCTTGAAATATATATATTTATTTAATTAAAATTGATCAAGAGTATCATAAATAAGTACTATACTGTTATCCATTCTCAATATAAAAAATCTTTTTTTCTTTTTTTAAATAAAGGGAAATCAAAAAACGTGACTGATGTTACACAGGTGTAACATGGAATGACCCTATAGGTAAAAATAAGCTGTCAGGGATTATTTTTTATTTCAGCAGGAGAAAAGGAAACATTGAACATATCAAATATTTGTGTGCACTGTTGAGTAATGTTGATCATCTCGATATTCTGCATGCGAAGAAATGTCCGAAACTCTTATTTCCATTCTTGTTCGATCTGCAGATAAAGAAAGTTCTTATAAATCTCTTTGCTGATGGATATTACATGGCTCAATGGCTATACAGATCACCACCAAGCATTTTGAAACTTTCACTTCTGTACCTGTTAAGTTTTGGCTGAGAAAACAAAACATAAACTGGAAACGAATTCTGAAATTAAATAGATCTAGAGGTTACAGGGGTTTCTTTTAGTAGCTATGTGGAACTCGTGCGGGTACCTTTTAATGATGCCATCATCTGATTATTAAAATGAACCTCTGTATTCTTTCTTAATCTGTTTAGTTTCAGAATAGGATGGTCGTTTAAATGCTACATGCTTTTTTGTGGACAGTCCACATTTCACCGGAATGAAAGCAAGAATTTAAAAATGCATATAGTTAGATATTACTTGTACCATTGATCTATGTAGAATTTATTTTCCAGCTGTTATGAATCATTCTGAACATGTCAATATTCCAAAATAGCCCAGAAATGGATATCTAAGAAGTTCTACATATGAAATAGGTATCAATTTCTGGTTACTGGGATATTTTGGATATGAAACAGATATTCATTTTTGGCATATTTGGGATCTTCTAGAAGTTTAATTATCATAACTGTGCAATATATATACAGATCTCTTATAGACCTGGATATTATAGATGTTATTTACTCATTAGAGAGATCACACCTCAAATCTCTAATACAGATGTATTTTATGTTATCTGGAGGATCTTGAACTTCTAATAGATATACCCAATATCCAGCTCTAATGTTGACCCAATATCCAGCTCCAAGACTGCCTATGGACAAACTTGTGATATGTGGGTAAATGCAGCAAAAATATTTACTTGTACTATACGAAGAATATTTTCAAGGCATGTGATCTTGCAGATATGTTTTAAATATATTTAATTTAAATTCAATAAAGTTTTATAATATTGTCAATATAATGCTTAAATATCTTTCTACTTTTTACCAATGTTAGTTTTATTTCCAGTATAACACTGAGTAAGTATTAACCAAAAAAATTTAAAATGATATAAAATTATATTAAAGTAATTACTTATCAATATTGGATATATTTTCAATGTATATCCGATAATATAAAAGCATTTTAAATACATCTGGGCCACACGCAAAGATAAACTTTGCTACTTTGTACGAATATTGATTTTTGTTTTCAATTTTTTAAAACAATATTGAGTTAATATTTAAAAATTTATCAGTTGTAGGACTACTTCAAAAATATTTCCAATATACACCCAATATTTAGAAATTTTTTTTTTTTTTTTTTTTTTTTTTTTATGTTAAATTTAGTAAATAAAAGATTAACATTATTTTGAGAATTTATGAGACCTAAATGCTAATTTTTACCAATATTGGAATTTTATTTACCAGTATTGGAAATTGGGTTGTTTCTCAATGTGTTCACTAACTACTTTGTACCAGTATTGGCTTTTGATATCAATGTTTTCACAATATTGAGTTAATATTTAAAAGTTTATTGGTAGTGAGGCTACTTCAGAAATATTCCCAATATATGATTAATCTTTGAATACACTTCATATGCTAATTTGAATTTTACAAATAATAATAATATTTTGAGCATATATCAGGTCCAAACGCTAATTTTTACCAATATTGGAAATAGTTTTTATTCTCAAAGTATTCACATATTATGTAAATTTTGGTATTTAAAAGTAACTACTTAATAATAGTGAAAATATTTCTAATATACACCCTATATTATTGATACATTTCAAATATTTTAAGATTCATTAGTATTGAAATTGATAAAATTTGACTAGAAATGGGCAAAATATTTCTAATATTGGATTTTATTTTCAATGAATTCACAAGATTGGGTAAATGTTGATGCTGTACAGAAAATAACTTTTAATATTTGACACATTTAAACAATAATCATGATCTATACTGTTACCAGATACATTCTTATACATATAAGGTAAATCGGGGGAAGACGCCACACTTATGGAATTTTCCATTAAATACATTGGAAATTGAAGTAACAAGATCATGAAAAAAATACACTTTATTTTTCAATATTTAATTGGTCATATATGCAAGTTAATTTTTTTCTTAGCATCAAAATAAATAAGAAATTTAATGTGAAAGAAAGTCGTTCAATTGTGGCATCTTCCCCCATATATATGGAGAAGATGCCAGCAGCTAGGGTAAGATGCACCAACACCACAGTCAATAAAAAAAGAAGACACGCATTGCAAAATGAAGCGTGGATCGGCCCGACCCGTGGCCTAGTGCATAGCGCTTTGAACTGGGAGACGGAAGGTGCCCGTTTCAAACCCGGGTCGCGTCCGCGGACCTAACCGTTCGGAGTTTTCCGTGGTTTTCTCCAAAACTGAGCGTCCATACGGGTTAGAACTCCCTAGAAAGACCTCCCTACGGAGGGCACCCCACCTATAGGCTAGATCCTTTGTGTAGATAATGGGCCTTAAACCCCACAACAACGCCATTCATGTGAATGAACAATAACCATAGAAAAACAAAACAAATTAAATTCTTTCATAATGAGTTTGCTCAAAATAGTAACAGCACAGGCTCGAAGGATAGCCCACACAACATTTCAACCGAGAAGCGCGATCCGTTTTTCTTTTGTAGTTTCGAGGCATTCTCGGTGTGGTCATACGATGCGAATTCTATTTATTAAAATTTATAATTAATTATAATGATAATTATTAATTGCATTTATAATTTGTACGATCCTATACAGCGTTATAAAATTTAAAAAAGCCAATTTTAACCTCCATTTCCTTTATTTCTGAACCCTGTGGCGTCTTCCTCTAAGTGTACGGGTAAGATGCCAAACACGCTTATTCCCTTATTGCGACAGTGTTATGGCCGCGTCTACGTGCATCGTACATGTAACATAATGAAACAATCCCTTATATTGTTAATATCTTATTTAAAATAACAAGTACGCTTATGAGCTTTAAATAGGAAGAGCGAAATATTATAAAAGTGCTATTCACCACGTTTAATCTGACGAGATCCAGAAAGAACGCCGATTACAGACGATTCCTTCATATCCATTCACAAGCCACAAACAATGTCGGACTAGACTCTTCACACAAGTGGCTCAGTATTGTCATCTATCGACGCATAAAAATTTTATTCCCAAACTTGCGTCTTCCCCCAACTGTCAACTTCTCCCAAATTACCTTATATAATGTTACGAATTTTCGGGGCAACCCGCTGCTCTGTGGCTTAAAATGGTTTAAAATTCGTATTCTACGCTTCAAATAGATAAATTTTGCTTTTTGTTGCATCAAAATCGGTCAATTAGAACCGGAGATCTGGAGGTTTCGGTTTGCCATTGTTTTTCAATGGAGGTTCTAGAAATCTCGAGAAATATTAGTCCTAGGGCTTCGATCTCTTCACATGTGGGGACTTATTTTTGGCGCCAAATTTGGCAATATTTCGCCAAAAGTCACCAAGCTTGGCGACTTTTTGGTCATTTGGCGCGATTTTCCCAATGGGGCCTGGAAGTTTTTTTTCCTGCATTAAAAACGCATAATAACCTAACATTTCTCTTCTATGACGTAATCAAAATTCACGCTTTATGTAGAATCCTCGAGAAATAGACTTCTAGAAGCTGCCCGCAGCTTCTGCCTCCTCTATTTAAACCGGCGCGCTGCCCCGATAGTTCAGTGCCAGTTGAATGCTCAATGTGTGAAGAGCTGTCAGTGAGAGTACGCTGCTATAGAAGCCGTGTTTTAGCTTGCTTTACGAAGCTGTTTTCAAAGTGCTGTGTGTAAATTCTTCATTGCTGTGTCTTAAGGGATTGTGTACGATATCTCTTGAATATTTTCACTGAATTTTTGCCTATGAAAGTGACTTATTTTGTGTGAGAAATACAGCATTTGTGAGAGCTTCTGATCTAAGTGAACTGTTAAAAGCACATTACTGTTTAATTGTGCTTGTGAGTTTTGTACAGCTGATTGTTCCACGAAGTTCTGGAAGCAATAAAGTTATGTTCCATCCTGACAAGTGACTTTTTACTTGAACATTTTACACCAACTGGACTTTAGAACGACGAACCCCAGGAGTAGCTGAGTAATTCCGCAACAATATATTTATATAAATGTATATAGATATATACAGTAGAACCCCGATCTATCGTTCCCGCATTCATCGTTTTCCCGTATTGATCGTTTTATTTCGATGGTCCCTGCACAAATTGTATTTGATTAACGTTAAAGAAACCCGCATAAATCGTTCGCCAAAAAGTGTCTTTCCCGGGTTCATCGTTGTAAAAATTTTTTCCTGACCAAAATGAAATTAAACGTTAAATGGATCCATATGGGATGCAAACTTTAATTGCTTCTCGGTATGATTTCTTGGTTTATTGATGATCAGATGAACACGCTGGTTGCGTGTTGAAGAGAATGTGTATAGCGTGAAATTTAATGATTACATTTCAATTAATTAGGACGGTGAGTCATTGTGGTATCCTAAACATGGAAGAAACGTGTGATGGTGCAAAGATTGAATTAATGGCAAAGCAGAAGATAACGTTCATCCCGATGAGGCTGAGCCCACACTAGTACGAAGTAATAACGGTATTTGAAACTGCATGAACATTTTTATGCAAACATAAAATCACATAATGTTTCATTTAATATTTAAGTGAAAATTTACTGTTTCACTGACGAAAAACTCAACATAGAATTACTGATTTTTTAAAATAAGTATCACTTAATTTCCATCTTCTATATATTTGTTTTACGATTTTGTTACATATTAGTATTTGTTAGTATACAGTCATTGCGAGTATGCATTAAGATTGCTTTCTTCGTATTTTGAATTGAACCCGCATTCATCGCATTTTCCTACGTACCCCATGAAAAACGATGAATCGAGGTTCTACTGTAAAAGGAATTATTTTAATTTCCCTAAAATAGTTAATAGCCAGACGCAAGTCGTATTCGAGGTATAAATCCAGTGCCGTACCCAGAAAAAATTATGGCGAGGGTCCAAACGGTAGCAAAGGCAGAATTTTTCACAAAAAGAGGTCATTATGATTATTTTATCAAAAAAATCGTTTATTTTTTTATTATTATTATTAAAGGGGGGGAGCGATCTGGACCCCTGGATATGGCCTTGAATAATCACCCTATAAAAAGTGCCGGTCACTCTTAAATTTAGTCATAGCTCACTCTTGATTAGAGCAGTCCACTCTTTAAAGGATGGCGTGCTGTCACCCTTTCCTCTGAGTGAGGCTCTCTTTCCCGGAGTACGCTTTTGAATTCTCACTCCTAGTCCAGATTCAGAAATGTCACTCCTCGGAATAGTGCTTTCTCACTCTGTGGAGGTTGGCTGATTTTTGCCACAAAGAAATGGTTTTATACAGTTTTTTTACTATAGTAAATTAATAAATTTGTTTAGTTAAAATATGCCCTCAATTATACACGAATTTTGTATTAAATTATTCCTGAAGAAATCTGCTTTTATGGATTTAACAGTATAATTCATAGATGTCGCCACCAAACAATCTGTTGCGCATTTTCTCTCTGTGTTTCGCTCTTCTGTCTACTTTTTCAAGGCGTAATATCTCACTAGATATTTAGAATTGAAAATAGCTGCAAGTTTGAGAAAGATTAATTTTTTAGTGATCTTTCGAACTGTACAAAAAATTTTTGCTTTTAATAAGAGTTTACCTCTTATTAAAAGTGGCGGCACATGCACCTGCCGGCAGCGATGAGTCGATCCCAGAATCGTTACGAACAACACGTTTATTATTTCATAATGCTGATGTTTCATATGTTTATAATGTTCATAAACATTTTCATTTATCTAATATTAGTCTATTTCATGTTAGATACATTTCATCATGACAAAAATTTATATGCGAACATAGAAAAAATACATAAAGTAGTTGTCAGACACAGTAACAACATGTAGGGGGCCCCATTCAGACTTCTGCTCCATGCCCCGTTTTACCGTAATCGGGCCATGCTTACCAGCACAATTTGTTTCTGGTAATGTAGCCAGTATTTGAAGCAGCCAATAGGTATTGGGAAGTATTTTCCGACTGCAAATGTATCTAAAGTTTTTAGTGCGTCTGTTGGTCGTATTTGTTCGCGAGGTAACTTTCGATACCACCTGACAAATTCACTCTCATAGAATCCTCTTCCATTTCATACAGGGTGACCATAATTAAACTGCAAGTGTTCAAGGGGTGCTGGGGAGAAAACTAGCAGGGATATTCCAGAGAAACTTGGTATCTACACGTTTCAGAACATGCGCAAGTCAAATATGCAATAAAAAAATCGCCATTTTCACCCGATAGATGGCGCTATATCGTGTTTCAATGCTTATGGACGTAATATATGCAAATTTTAAGCCCATCGAACAGTGTAAAAACAAGACCACAGTGAGTAATGGTCAATCATGACTCTGAATGAACATGCATAGTGAAGATATTCTATCAGAATGGTAGCAATTATTGAGCTACTCTGAGAGAATCCCGGTGTATGAAACGATTAAGAAGAGGTCCAATGAGTGTCGATGAGAATAAATAATGCTTTAATTGTTTTCCAAAGCATCTTTATGAATTATTTAATTTGTGATCTTAATTTACGTTAATTTTTGATTACATGTCACTATAAAAATTTAATTACTGAAGCGAATTGTTTGGAATTTTGATAAACTGTAAATGATGTTTTATATTTCTTATATGCCTCTTAGAATGTCACTATGCTCTGTCTATCGGTTTTGGAAGTTGTATATGCCACCGGTGAGCTTTGAAATACGGTACAGCGCATCTATCGGGTGAAAAATGACGATTTTCTTTTTCTTTCTTTCTTTCTTTTTTCCTTTTTTTTTTTTTTTTTTTTTTTTTTTTTTTTTTTGCATATTTGACTTGCGCATGCTCTGAAACGTGTAGATACCAAATTTCACTGGAATATTCTCGGTAGTTTTCTCTACAGCACCCCTTGAACACTTGCAGTTTAATTATAGACACCCTGTACATCAGCAAGAGCTCCAAAGAACGTTCTCCATTACATTTTTCCATATTAAGGGTCATTCATTGAGGTAACAAATATTGTAAAGAAATCATAATTTCTTATGATCCAGAAATCTTTCATCAAGTTCGCAAATAAAAGTGTTTAAAAACTGTCTCTGTAGAGAACAGATCATCCGTAAAATTCTTCTAGAGTTCCTGCTTCTAATTTCCATCGTTATAAACTCAGTGAGTAGGTTTTTGCGTCATAATATTTTCATTACAAAAAAAAAAAAAAATTGAAAAAAAAAAAAAAAAAAAATGACAAAACCCCTTGTCCTGGGGAGGGGTTTTAACTCTGAAAACCCCTCCCTTGATTGTGCGCCTGAGTATAGATATTCGCCGAATGGCGATTGCCCAAACAGATCTGCAGACCTCATGCGACCCTCAACCCTGTCTGGCACGCTCCAGAGAGAGCAATTGCAACTCTCAACCCCCTCCGAGAACCATCCAGTGCCTGGATACAGCGTTGCTGAACGAGTGGGACCGATTGTTACAGGAATTCATAAACTACCTTATTTCAAGTATGAACTCAGTCTGCGAGACCTGCATATCTGTAAGAAAGGACTATACTAAAGATCCTAAAAAAAAATTTCTAAATGCACGGGGCGCCCGTCGGCAAACTCGCCCCACATACTTTATTTTTCCACGCATTTTCCCCTCTATGCTGAAATTTTAAGTTATTTTAATCTATTTCCATCAAACGTCCGCGGCTGGGTTCTATCTCGGGAAATATGGGCTGGGGGGCCAGCCTGCTAACCGTTCCGCTAATAAGCCTCGCGCTGCTATGACTAAAGTTTGAAGTGATTGTCACGCCGTTTTCTGGCCAGATGGATCAGTATGGGCGATAAGTTTCTTTTATTTTTCCATGGGATGAATCAAAATTTAAATAATGTTATGTGTGATTTATAGATTCTACTAATAGGCAAATAAGCATAATATAAACTTAAAAGCAGGACACGTTTTAAAACTTTCAATATCGTAACACTCATGTTGGGCAATACTGCTGGCCAAAATCGAGACAAACGACTGATTTTGAAATCAATTTCGTAGTATAATTGTATTTTATTTTGAAGAATTTCCATATTTGGAAATATAAATCTTTTTTTTTTAATTCTATGGTCAAGTACATTTATGACTGATTAATTATTTTGTGTCGGCCGGATTGCGCCTCATTCTACTACCCATAAAGTGAAGTATATTAACTAACTAAATTGTGTTAATTATATTAAAATTTATTCTTAGGGCTAATTAATTAGTTAATGGAATTACTAATATTAATTAGATGTAAATAAAACTAAAACTCCCTCGTGTTACACTTCAGAGGGTCTTATCCCATTCATTCCTTCCCTTTTGCGTGTTCTAATGTCCAGGTTTTGTGCGATAATATAATAAAACACAACTTTTACGAACTTTTCATTATTTAATATGAGCAAATTTGAGAAACGCTAAACAATTAATGTCCATTCTCTTTCACAGATGGCGCCATCACCGCAGGCTTTCGAAAGGGAAAATCAAGCTGTATTCCAGCTTGAAATCTGCCAGCTTGCTGCAGGCTTAAAATAAATTGAACTGTCAAGCTTGTATTAATACGTCAAATTCAAAGAAATGTCAAGCTTGATTTAAGCTTATGTGCTGACTGGGATGAGTTCGGGCTCAGTTTTTTAAGCCCGAGTTCGAGGACTTTTTTTAATTCTAGCCCGAAATTTCAGCTATTAGACAGATAAAAGTCAATAACTTCATTGATAGAATATCATTTTGCCGTTTGTTCCAATTAAAGACCCATATAATGGCAAACTCTTAATGCCCTTTCTAATTCTTTATATTCAAGTTTATCAAACAATAATTAGTTAATTTCTCGGATGAATCCCTTTTTTTTTTTTAAATCTGTTTACAAGGAGTATGTTCAATGAAGGAGAAATTTGTCTCGATCTCACAAGCACAATCGTGAATTACAGAGTCCGAGCTCGGACTCCAGGTGAGCCCGTCTCATCTCTAGGCCACACCCCCTATTTACCCATTTTTTGTTTTATTCTGCAACAGTTGTTTCATACCTTCCAACTCCAAAGAATGTATTGTAACAATTGAATGGTTGTTTGTTTTGTATTGTATTAAAATCGGTCCAGTAGTTCTGGAGATAATTGACCAAATCTGAAATTTCTTTTAATTTTTAACGCGAGTGTATGTAAAGGGACCCACTTTAAAACAATTTGTGTTGTGAAAATGGGAGGTATTTTTGATGTTTTACTTAATGTTTATAATAATACTCTCTGAAATATAGACAATTCTATTGGAGAGATGAGGATATTTAATAGGATGCCTTATAAAAAAATTTTGGACATTTTCACAAAATCTTAAAACGAAGCCTATAAAAATCTTAAGAAAAAATTCTGATAATTAAATTCACTTAAACAGTTCTAGTTCCAATGCTCTAGCTCTCTTATAACTTGGTAAAATTTAAAATTGCATGAATCCATTAAGTAAGTTACTGTAAAAGCACTTATTTTCACGAGCCCGTTGTAATCGCGAAATACTTTTTTTTTCCACTTCAAATAATAAAAAAAATCAGAAAAATTTCACACCAAAACATCATGATTTATTTATTGTACACTTACAAACTCTTTCTCGTCAACTTGCTTTCTTACAACTATTTTTTGAATGTAATGCAAAGCAATAATACAACTAATAGAGTGCAGCTCATTCATTTACGATACTTATACCAGCTTCTTTGAAGTCATTCAAAAGGGGGAGGAGGGGTGGGGCGAACTTTTCGGACAAAAATAAGTTTCATAAAATGCCTTATTCAAAAAGGGTTCTATATTTAGGTATTTCAGGATTTTTCAACTTTCGCTTTTATTCATACAAAATTCGCGAAATCACTGATATCTTCATTTTCGCAAAAATTACGGCTCCCGAAAATAAGTGCTTTTACAGTATTACAGTCGAAGGACTACGATCTAAGACCTGCTATATATAGAATTCTTAAGAAACTGTAAAAATAATTTTTAAGGATCATCGGTCGATGAGGCTTTTATTTAACGCAATGCTCTGTGTTCCAAAAGAACGGCCGACGACCTGAATGGTGCATTCTACTGACATCCAATTAGGTACGCATATTATGAGTCATTGTCTTACATAGTGCGTAAATTTTAGCGAATGTACGCCCTGCAGTCTTTTACAGGGCTACAAAAACGTATTCTTACACATTGCAACCTATATACACTCAAAACATTTTAAATACACTAGTGCTTGAACACTAGATCCGATTCAGTTGAAGGAATTTTTTATATTTTTTATAAGTTTTAGGTGGGGCTGGGGTTTCAAGTGCCCCTGAACTTGGTTATAGTGACCCCGATTATAGTTATAACTCTCTTATGCCATCAAAATACTCATTACCACTTGCCCATGGAACACGAGCCCATATATGTAAGGAAGGAAAAGTTTATTTAAACGCTTGGTAAATATCAAGTGTCCGGAAAGTCGAGTGGAGACAACCCAGATTTTTTTCAATTTTTGTACAACATATATGTTTTAAAATATTTTTCTGAAAACGTACTAATTAACACTATAAAAGATTTAGAAATAATGTTGACTGATATAGAGTCAGAGGATATAAACGTTCTGGATCTAGCGCATGAAATAGAGTGTCACTTACAGCCTTATCTCTACTTATTATAAAAGAAGATGTCTGTGTGTATGTCGGCGGCATTACGGACAAATGGCTACACCGTAACGCCAAATTTGGTACTCGGGAAGTTCTAAACATGAAGTTGTGCACCTCGAAGCGATTTTTTCAAAATTCGACCAAGAACTTTTTTTATTTTATGTTTCATGCGATTTTTTGCATTTTTTCTCACATAATTCGTAATAAAGCTGAGCATGACAAATAAAAATGTGTTACGTACAGGACAAAATGCAAAAGTTTGATTTAAAACTTGGCAACAATTTAATTTTTAGACTATGTTTATGGCTTTTTGTACAATTAGCTGCACTAAGTACAAAAATATATAACAAAACATATGATTTAATTATAGCTACCGTTGGTGAAGTCGTAGCTTGCTTGAAATATTGAAACACCATTTTAAGTAATCAGCTGATTTTCATAAGTAAAAACAGAAAATTATGATCATTTATTGTATTATAGCATTTTAAATACAGGGTGGCCATAATTAAACTGCAAGTGTTCAAGGGGTGTTGGAGAGAAAACTACCGAGAATATTCCAGTGAAATTTGATATCTACACGTTTGAGAACATGCGCAAGTGAAATACGCAAAAAAATCGTCATTTTCACCAGATAGATGGCGCTGTACCGTATTTCAAAGCCTACCGGTGGCATATACAACTTCCAAAATCGATAGACAGAGCATAGGGCGCGTTCGAGAATTCATCGGTTGTGCACCGGTGTTACCGGTGCACGACCAGAGCGTTCGAAAAGGCGGAGCTCTGGAAGTAACCGCGTTCGAAAACGTTTCGGTCATGTAGCGGTTGTCTGCTCGGCGTGACCAGAATGACCCTGCTTGCGAGGTGGGTTATTCCGGTTATTAGCGTAGTGTTGCCAGCGTTTATTTTTGTTTTCTCGGCTTAGAATCCGATATTGTGAGGATGACCGAAACCGGTTGACAACCGTGACGTCACTTAACCGAAGAATGACCGCAACCGGTAGCACCGGTGCATAACCAACCGGTGAATTCTCGAACGGGCCCATAGTGACATTCTAAGAGGCATATTAATTTCTGGAATTTAGGCTGAATAAAACATCATTTACACTTTATAAAAATTCCACACAATTCGCTTCAGTAATTAAATTTTTGCAGTAACATGTAATCAAAAATTAAGATCACAAATTAAACAATTCATAAAGGCGCTTTGGAAAACAATTAAACCATTGTTTATTCTCATTGGCACTCATTGGACCTCTTCTTAATCGTTTCATACGCCGGTATTCTTTCAGAGTAGCTGAATAATTGCTACCATTCTGATGGAATATCTTCACTAACAATGCACGTTCCTTCTTATTCAGAATCATGATTGACCATTACTCAATGTGGTCTTGTTTTTACACTGTTCGATGGGCTTAAAATTTGCATATATGACATCATAAGCATTGAAACACGATATAGGGCCATCTAAAAAATTGGCAATTTTTTTATTGCATATTTGACTTGCGCATGCTCTGAAACGTGTAGATACCAAGTTTCACTGAAATATTCCTGGGTGTTTTCTCTCCAGCACCCCTTGAACACTTGCAGTTTAATTATGGCCACCCTGTATATTTTTAGCTAAAATAATATGTAAATTTATAAAAATCCTTATTTGAGAACTCGGGTCTCCTTACAGAAAGAGTGAGAAAACATTTAGCTGAAAAGAAAAAAATAGACACCTTGATGGCTGGTGTCAACTATCCATAAAAAAGAGTTAGATCAGTATAGAAAATATGAAACTGGGAAAAAGAAAAAGCCCAAACAACTAAGAAAGAAAAGAAATTGAAAAATAAAAGAAATATCAAGAGATATTAGGCTAGTTGGAGTGTTTAGCTGATTAATTTTTATTTTTTACCAACTATGCGAAAAATTCCAGAGCTGAGGATCGAATCCAGGACTGCCGCTTAACGTGTGGATGGTCTACCACTGAGCTACTTTGGGACGATTCCCAGGTGAAATTTCTCGCATTAGAACCGTTGGCAATATCATCTTCTTCTGCAAACCACAGATGGAACAGATGAACCAATTAATTCGCGACAACTCCATTCGTAATATAATCCATAATGGAGTTGTCGCGAATTAATTGGTTCGTCTGTGGTTTGCAGAGGAAGATGATATTGCCAACGGTTCTAATGCGAGAAATTTCATTTGGGAATCCTCCCAGAGTAGCTCAGTGGTAGAGCATCTGCACCAGACTTCGTGCCGATTACAATCGACTGTAATCGATGACAAAAATAATATTTTATAAATTTTACATAAATGCTATGATAAAATTGCATTATTATCGAATTTTTTCGATATTTGATTGCTTTAACATGAAGATTACTGCTATTTCACTAAATTAACATTCACTAGTCATAATATTTTTGGAAAATGTTAGTAATCGTAATCGTAATCCATATCATTTCTTGTAATCGATTACAGGTGATCGTGTAATCGCACGAAGTCTGATCTGCACATTAAGCGGCAGTCCTAGGTTCAATCCTCAGCTCTGGAATTTTTCGCATAGTTAGTAAAAAATAAAAATTAGTCAGCCTAAACACGCCTAATATACTTGAAAGGTTGATAGAATCACTTTCTAAAATATGTATAATATCAAGATATATCTGAAGAACTATTCTCAATTTTAGTGACACCGCATGTTTTAGGAAAAGCTGTAAAGCATGTTATAGATGTTTTCACAAATTTTAAGTTCTTCCTTAGAAAATTAATATGAAATCTTTTAATGTAGTAAAAGTAGGAAAGAAGATTAGATGCATTTTCAGAAAATCTGTAAAAAAGAAAGTAGTCAATTTTAACAAACAAGATTTAATATGGGGCTTCTTTGATATCAGTTCATCAACATGCATTTTGCCTGACGAACAGGCTCGGACTGTCTGGGCCTTTGGAAGCATTTTTGCTTTTCTTATGAAAATATAATGATTTTATGCCTTCTAGTACTAGATAAAGAGCCTACCTCAGATGCTTGCACTGAGTTACTGAAAAAATGAAACTATATTAATCAAAAGTCGGAGTATGTACGATAATTATTTGTAGAAGTAGTTGTGTAGGACATTAATGATAAATATCTATATCTATATCTATCTTTTATGAAACTTTAGGCAAAAATATGTTTTCCTGTCCACACATCTCAGAAAAGGGTAAAATCCTTTAAAAAAGACTAATGAAGCTAGAAAAATACATGAAGTTGAATCAATAGTTATTGACATTTTCCGGTACTAATGGAGGAAGTGAAAGAAATTGAAGACATCATAGATGTTCTGTAACTTGTATAAAGATAATTTAATTTTAAATGTTTACTATTTTTTCAAATGGAGCAATATATGAAAAATCCTAATTTATATAATATCAATTAAAATTTAACAAATCATTAATTATTTTTAATTATATAATTAAATTTAAGCTTGAATGCATTAATAGAGCTAATAAATTCATTAAATCAACATTGTGTTAATTTTAACTCATAATTTCTGATAGTAATGTTACTTAAAATCACATGTCCTGTACGTAACAAACAGCCTTGTCCCATATGTAACACAAGTAATTAGCTTTCATTAATTAATGATACAGTTTTGAAAAATAATTTTAAAGTTAATAAATAAATGTACATGTTTCTCCATTTACCCATTAAATTTATTTGTGAAAATACCTCATAAATTCAGAGCAAAATCCAAACTGATGAAGGTACTTTAAAAACAACTTTTTGTGATGTCCCGTGCATAACAAAACTTTATTATTTAAAAAAAAACTATTTAGTCCAACAAAAAGAAACTTATAGGAATCTAGTTAAGGTGGTATGTAAAACATTAAAAATAGTTGCAAACTTCCTCATTTATATTTTGATATTGAAAAATGTACAAGTATGTTAAAATTTTGCTGTGAAATGTCCCGTATGTAACACATGAATACTGCAGAATGACCCAGTAAATAATATTTCTTGAAAAAGAATAAAAATCACAGCTTAGATATTCAGTTTACTGTAAATTTCAACATTATTCAGTATGGATGCAGTATGTGTTATGTTGGTCTTGTACTGTCATAGAATTAAACTTGTTTTCTCTTAATGGTAAGAACAATTATTAATTTTCATTTTAATTTTTGAAAAAATTTTTTATCACTGCTGTTTATTAAGGACTCGGAGATGCTACTTTTCCGCCTAATAGAGGAATTCTGCCTTTTCAACATTGAATTTTATCATTCTTGGGATCGATGCAAATATGCATTAAAATTTTGGGGCATGTGTATGTGTGTGTGTGTGGGGGGGGTATTCTTTGCCGACTGAAAACATATTCAAATTGGGCATTATATCATAGGATTTTTTTTTGGGGGGGGGAGGGAGAAGGGCATTAGAACAAGATAAAAACCTTAGAATTTTTTTATTTTTGTTGCAAATTCTGTTTCACTTAAAAATTGCAACAGAACTTCTGTTGCACTGTTGCAGCTAAAAAAGCTTCTTATCTTAAAACTTTTTGCTACGTGTAATAATTTTCTACTAGGAAGATAGTCTTATTTATAATTTAAAATTAATATAACATACATAATATAAGTTGTTTTAACTGAATTCAAATGTGATTTCATGCTATCTTCATTAATCTTGAAACTGTAAGTTGGAAATTAAATATATTTTATTTGAGAATCCAAGTGTGTTTTCTTACTATGTAATTTTCTTCCATAAAAATACTCCTAAAGGTTAATTTTTAAAATTTGAAATTCATATAACTAGTTTACATAGCCAGTCTGATGTTTTGAAATGTCTCAATTTTAAAATAATAAAGTATTATGTAAGTATTTGTTATAAAAAGTGTAAAATTTATTTATAAAAATCTCTTAAAAGCTGTGTGATTTTGGTATGGTTATGGATTTTACTTTCTCTAGCAACGATAATGTTGCGCTAAAATTTCAGCCTTTTTTCTCGGAAGAGCTGTAGCATGTCTTGTATGAATTCTTTAAGGATGTCATGCCTGATGCCCGAATTTTAAAATATAATTTAAAAATGTAAATGAAACGCATTAAGGCGTCAAAAATGCTTAGCGAACTCGTATTTACACACCTATTGGTATTTTAGCATTTTGCTAAAGTTTTTTTTTATTATAGCTTTTTTGCTAAAGAACTTTTGAACTCAGCTTAAATCCTGGGGAGTAATTTTTGGTGACCTGTAATTCACGTACTGTCTCAACTGGTTTTAGAATGTACTCCGTTTGTTGCAAAACTCTTAAGGACACATGGAACATAAACAGGCTCAAATTTTCAATCATCGGCCTAAAAAATAGAGCCGACTGAGACGATTATATACATGTATAATTTGTGTCGGTTTGGAATATATAAACACTCAAAATATGGTATTTAAAAATGTAAACAAACGTGGTTTGGATGCAATAAAGCTTTAGTCAAAAGCACTTTTTCCTTTCGCTTTTTTTTAATGCTTTTTCTCAAAATGTGTTTTTTTATGCTTTGGTACCCTTTTTAAAAATCTGCTAAAGGTAAACAGTTGAAACTTTCCATAGTTATTTTACTGACATTTTTCTTTAAAAATACCTAGCATTAGAGATCTGACAAAAGAAAATGTTGAAAACAATGTTTTTTTTTTTTTTTTTTTTTTTTCCTTTAATTTTTAGAATTTGTGAAGTTCTGTCGTAAAACATTTCTAGCTTTATTTCTTTTTAGCCAAAATGAAAATTGCTTCTTATTATTCTCAGACAGTATGTTTTCTGATACCATACCAAATCTTAAGGAGATAAGCTAAATAGCTTTTTAGAAAAATGGCCAAACTGACATACTGTTTAAAAAATTTCGTAGAGATATGTGAAAATTTTTAGTTTTTAAAAACTAATTTATGTTTCAAATTATTTTTTTAATTTATCGGACTATAATATGTATATATGGGTCATTCCACAAGAATCGGGTAACTTTAGAGGTGAATTTGAAACATACTACATTTATCTTAGATTAGAATGTTTTTTATAAAATCTATGAAAAATAAGTTAATTTTATTGTATTTGTACAGCAACACTCAATTATTTGAACATTTTTGAAAAAATCGATTTTTTTCAAAAAGTAGATTCCAGGGGACTGATGTGACTTCCAGGGGACTGACGGGAACAGGTGATTTCATTCGAGAATGAACTTTTTAATGAATAATGCTAACTTTTTATTAATAATTAATAATAATTATCCAAAGAAGTAATAAAAATATGTTTCATGCATAACCTCAATACATATATTTTCCTATTTAATCATCTTTAACTAATACATTTTTAATTATTTATTTTAATTATACTATTTAAAACTTTTTTTAGACTTTAAATAAAACTTTTTTAAACAAGTCATAATTTAACATCAAAGCAAAAATAATAGTAATTATTTTTCGCAAACATCAATAAATTTATTAAATGTATAAGTGACTCTATTACGCTTAGTACTTGAAAATTTATTGGTAATTTTTCCAATACATGCTCAAACGTTATATCAGCTATATCATTTTCATCTAATGGAAATAAAGTATTTTTATCATTACATTTTTTGAGCAATGTGACAGTCAACTTCTCTTCGTTTTCTTTAACATACGAACAAATTGCAACACTCCGGTATTCTTTATTTCTGACTAAAAATTTGACTAGAATAAAATCACCAACAGTGAACTTGATCTGTTGCTTACTTGTAGAATTTTACTTTGCTTCTCACATTTTTTTTTTTTTTTTTTTTTTTTTTTTGAAGCTATGAGTGTTGAACGGCGAAAACTGCCAGGGGACTGACGTTTTTAGTATAAAACTCAAAAAATCTACTTATTGGAAGCAAATGCCATATTATTCTGTTCTAATATTAAATCTAGTAATAAAAAGACATTAAAATCAGCATACATCAATAATAATTATTTATAAATTATTAAATTATTACTTACCAGGGGACTGACAAATTGAGTGTTAGCATTCTGTTTGTTGACACAAGAATGGCGAAAAACATTGAATAAAAATGGCTGATGTATAAATAAATGTCGTTAATGCCATCTTTATATGATAAATAAATATGAAACAGGCAATAAAGTTATCAACAATGGATAATATCAGAAATTTTTGGAATTTAACATGAGCCAGGGGACTGACGCGCAAAGTAGGGGTACACAACTTAAAATTGAAAAAAAGTGATGAAAATTTTCAAAACATCACATTACACACATAAAAAGTTATTAAATAACTATCTCAGAACACAACAACGATCATTTTTGTTGCCTAAATCGGTTAGTTTAAAAATAATTAGCACTTAACTCTTAACTTTTTCGAGTGGTACATGCCAGGGGACTGATTTTTGGGGGTTAAAAACGTAATTTTTAATAAAAAATTATTTCAAATTGCAAAATATTATACATGCTCCTAAACAGAATCAATGCTGTCTATAAATGGGCATTATTCAAAATTTAAATGTTGAATAGTAAATAAATTTTTTACAATTTCACGAAGTTACCCTATTCTTGTGGAATGACCCATATACAATGGACAAAATAATGTCATTTCTATCTTTAATTTTAAATAAAATACAGGATATTAAATCTTTGCAAAACCTGCCTCTTTTTTACTCTTCGAGATGTTCCACGTGTATTTAAAGAGGTTTAAATATTTAAATGATCATTTCATTTTTTCTAATTTTTTATTTACATTGTTTTCCTTTTTTATTTTTCTAACAGGTTTGACATCTCTCCTGTCCTTGTATATGTCTTCTTACCATGAAAAGGCTTACATTCTAGGTTCTTTGGTATTTTGCAATATAGCAGAGTAAGATTTGCATGTGCATCAGAAGTGGATATTAAAACTAAACGATAGGTTTATTTCAAAAATACCTGTTATTGATTTTGATTGAAAGCACAAAAGATTTCATAGAAGGTGAGAAAACCTTTTCTCATGAAGATTTAAAATTCTCTTTATCATAAAATTAACTCTTGAAAATAAGTACTTACGGTTTTTTCCTTTTTTTACTTTCCTTAGTCTCAGAATGGTTCAACGATTCTTATGTTACTGTGAAGAAATTGATGGAGTGAATTGAATACCTTTGTTTTTTACTTAGAGAAATATTTATCAAATGATTTACACGCAATATTAAGACGATTCTCTTATTAAAATTAGTTTGCTTATCATGTGTACTAAGGCATTTTTACTCTTCTAACATGGATGTGAAACCTTGCAACAGTGTTCCTTGCCAAGAAACATTTTCTCAGTTTCCTCTATCGAAAGCTGATTCTTGTACTGATGCAAGCGAAAAAACTTTTGAGTGCCCTGTGTGTCAGAAAATCTTACCTACGGAGTTCAAATTAAAGAAGCATCTTTCTTATCACGCAAGCGAAAATTCTCATGTATGTGACGTATGTCAGAAGAGATTCTCTCAGAAGGGACACTTGAATGCACATCTTCGTACACACACAGGGGAAAAACCTTATGTTTGTGATATATGTAATGAAAAATTTTCTCAGAAAGGAACTTTAAAGATTCATGTTCGTACCCACACAGGGGAAAAACCGTATGTATGTGACGTGTGTTTGAAGCGATTCTCTCGTAAAGAAAGCTTGAATCAGCATTTTCTTACCCATACAGGAGAAAAACCTTATGTGTGTGACATATGTAATAAAGGTTTTTCAGAGAAAGGAACATGCACTACACATCTTCGTTCCCACACAGGCGAAAAACCTTATGTGTGTGACTTTTGTCAGAAAGGATTCTCTTGCAAGGGAGACTACAAGACACATCTTCGTTCCCACACAGGCGAAAAACCTCATGTGTGTGACATATGTCAGAAAGGATTCTCTCAAAAGGGAACCTACAAGAGACATCTTCGTATTCACACAGGAGAAAAACCTTTTGCGTGTGACTTATGTCAGAAAGGATTCTATCGTAAGGAAAACTGCGATAGGCATCTTCGTACTCACACAGGAGAAAAACCTTATGTGTGTGGCATGTGTAAGAAAGGATTCTCTGATAAACGAGATTGTAATAGTCATCTTTGTTACCATAGAGGAAAAAAACTTTATATGTGTGACGTATGTCAGAAGGGGTTCTCTTCTAAAGAATGCTTTAATCTACATCTTCGTAGCCACACAGGGGAAAAACCTTATGTGTGTGACCTATGTCAAAAAGGATTCTCTCAAAAGGCACACTTGAATTCACATCTTCGTGCTCACACAGGAGAAAAACCGTATGTGTGTGACTTATGTCAGAAAGGATTCTCTCGCAAGGGAGACTGCAAGACACATCTTCGTACCCACACTGGAGAGAAACCTTATGTGTGTGACATATGTCAGAAAGGATTTTCTCGTAAGAGAGACTGCTATACACATCATCTTAGGAGACACACAAAGGAAAAACTTGTTACACATGTGTGTGATGTGTGTAAAAAGGAATTTTCTCAGAAGGGGCACTTAAATGCTCATCTTCGTACTCACACAGGAGAAAAACCTTATGTGTGTGATGTATGTCAGAAGGCATTCGCTTATACACAAAGTTTCAAAGCACATCTTCGTACTCACTCAGGGAAAAAAACCTTATGTGTGTGACGTATGTCAGAAAGGATTCTCTGATAAACGAGATTGTAATAGTCATCTTTGTTACCACACAGGAGGAAAACTTTATATGTGTGACGTATGTAATAAAGGTTTTTCAGAGAAAGGAACATTGACTACACATCTTCGAACCCACGCTGGGGAAAAACCTTAAGCATGTGACATATGTAAGAAGATGTTCCCTATGAAACAAAACTTGAAGAGTCATCTCCGTAGACACACAGTGGGAAAACCTTATCTGTGTGACACATGTAATGAAAAATATTCTCAGTAGGGACGTTTAAAAGTACATCTTCGTACCCACACAAGGTAAAAACCTTATTTGCGTGATATGTGTAATAAAGGTTCTTCTGAGAAAAGAATATTTTATTTATTTACTTTTTTATTTTGTAGAAAGAGGTCGTTATTTCTAATTTCATTTTCCCTTTTAATATAAATGAAAACGATTCTTTGTCCAAAATTTCATTAAAATTTTAGTGGTGTGATATGCATACCACTAAATTTCTTTTTATCACACTAGATTTTATGTTTTGTCGAGTCTACCTTCAACCTTTACCCTAATCGCCAATCACGAGATAGTGCGCCAAGTACAGAGTGCCGTACTCACATACTTTCTCCAACTGAAGCAACTAAATTATAACCCTTTCCCCTGCCAAACAAGTCGCACAAAGCTAGTTGCCTGTGTAGTTTGAAGTGTATTTTTAAGCATTTGATATGGGTAAGGTGACCATACGCCCCGTTTTGAACGGGACAGTCCCGTTTTTGGGTGGCTTGTCCCGTTGTCCCCAAGCACAGTTTCGGGACACCGTAATGTCCCGTTTTTAGAAAATGTCCCCTTCAATGTCCCGTTTTTAGAAAGAGAGCCACCCACGGTAACGACTTCAATAAAGGCCGCTAAAAATCTAAAATCATCCAACGGCAGTGTCTGAAAAACAAAAAAAAAAAAACCAACCTTCCTCCCTCCCCTCTCGGGACGGAAAGAAAACGATGGGGGATGTATTGTTTTTGTGTCTGTTCTTTTAATGCTCTTTTTTTGTCAACTATTTCAATTTATTTAATCTCTATTTCTTTTTTTAAAGTCATATTTCTCTTTTGCTCCCCCCCCCCTCGATCTCCACTCTATTTTCTCTTTTCACTCTGGTTTTCTAAGAAATTTTTTCCTTCCGAATGACAATTTCATTTTTTCTGTGTGTCCTTTTGTTTACATTTCTCAGTTTCCTACCTTCCTGCCTTGTGTTGGAAGGTGTTTAAGTCGAGGAAGGGCCCACCCCTTGTACCACCCGAAACGTACGTCTTGCACTAGTTTTTATAGCATATGTGTGTTTTAGCAAAGGTTTTTTTTTAAATTAACATTAACACAAGCTTTTTGCGCGTTTTCTTAACCACTAAAAGATACCCAGACCTGAAATTCAATCTCCCTACCCTACTAGCAATTTTGCTCGGGCTACCACCGGCCACGCAGCCAGCCGATGACGGCTCGAGCAAAATTGCTAGTAGGGTACACTATTACCTTAAAAATAGTAGATGTCCCGTTTTGAAGGAAAAAATAAGTGGTCACGTTAGATATGGGCTTAACGGTTCACGGCAAATAGCAAACTTTGATTGGTTATGAATGGTTCAAGCAAGACTTGATCGAAATTACATTACGTATTATAACCAAGAAAAAATAAACTGAAACAAATACTAGTTCTTCAATTAAATCTGCGAATGGCAGGTACGTAACAGAGGGAACCTGTTTCCCCCGAAATTTGGATTTTTGTTCTTTATAATGAAGACTTTTCGTACGGAACTAAACATTTTGCCCACTCCATGCCTCGAATTTTTTATTCTGTCTGCTTAACAATAAAACAATACAAACAATAATTAACAATAAAAAAAATAATGAATAAATAAAAAAAAAATTCTTAAGCAGTACAAAAACTCCCGCAGTTCTAAAACACCACTGGAAAAGAAAAAGAAAGAGACCTCAATAACACTTGAATGTTCTTTAGCGAAGGCAAACATTGTAGGATCCAAATGTGAAAGGGCAATCGCCCCTTCCTGAGCACATTTAATCTAAATACCTCTAGAGTTGTTAGAGAGTTTAATCCACAATTAAATCCATGTTTACTCTGTTAGCCATCTTCATTGAAAAGACGCAATGGAGAAGATTTCCCTTCTGTGACTAGTGCTGCTTTCCAGCACAGGTCTTTGAATGCTTTTATCAGAGAAACGAGGCAACGGAGAAGACTTCACTTCTTCTGCTGACCCGGCCATTTTGGGCCCATATGAACATTCAATGAACGACCCGTGCTGGGAAGCTGGTCACAAAAAGGGAGGTTTTTCAATGATGAAAGCGAACAGGTTAAACTTGGATTCAAGGGAAAAAATGAATGACTCATGTCTGATAAAATACTTCATCATCTATACTTACTGCCCCTTTTTGAAAGTTGTCAGAATCTGCCATCTTGACATGGAGAGTTTTCATTTGCATTAGAAAAAAAAAAAAAGAAGAATACGGTGGGGGTGGAGATGGAGATGGTCAGAAACGAATTTTATTCTCCAGAAAAGTAAATTTTCTCTATAAATTGATAGTGTGACTGAGAGGAGAAGGTCTTAAGGTCTCCCGAATGAATCTACTGTGGACCGTGGACACTAAAGGCATTGGATGGACATCAAATTGGTCGTCACTTTAAGGCCTTACCCCATTGACTTTTTGTAAAATCCGGTGTATCAGTTTGATTTTTGAAGCTTTTTTTTTTTTTTTTGTCAAACACGGAAGGGACGTTTATTGGCTTTTTACGAACAGGGATATTTTTCCTCCTGCAAAAATATGTTTGCGGCGAGAATTTCCAGAGAAGTTTTGACTTGAGTTACGTTTAATTTTCAAGCATGGGAATGTTCGGCTTTTTTTTTTATATAGCTTTTTCGTAAATGTTTTTCTACCTCTAATGCACTACGTGTTCAAACAATACCTCTGACAGTGCCAATCCAGGTGACAGGTCTCGTATCTGGAAATAGTTCAAAGTTAGGAGACCACTCATAAGGGCAACGTTGGAATGCCTATTATGTGACCCGTAATGAAATTACCTACATCACCATCTCTTGTAGCGGTCATGTCAAGCCTGCGGTAGGCCACTGACTCGGCCATTAGAAAGAAAACAAAATTTGCTATTACTCTCTTCAAGCGAGCCTGTTTAGCTGTATTGGGTACAGAAATTCAAAATTTCTATATCAGCATCCCCTCCCAATTTCTCCCTCAGTGTATTTTATTCATATTTATACAATTAAAAGTTTATATATTGTTATGAAATTTAATGAAATATTTTCTGTGTTAAAACCTCTAAGCTATTACATTAGGGTGATTCCGGGATAGATGGGTGAGATGGACCAGCCAAATATTTAGTTAGTGCGCCACTCCATATATGGCGCGACTATCTCAGTAAGACACTTAAACAGATTTTGTAAGGCGTGCTACGATTTGGTACTCAAAAAACAAAATTATTTTTTATCTAATTATCATTGTTGCTGTTGGTGAGTCAAATAATTTTTTCATGTGGTTATAATTCTACAATTAAAAGTTTTATTTTATGTGTGATCTATCTAGTTTTTATGATGTTATCTCGGGGAACGTGTGGGCTTCCAAATAACCTGGGCCCCCACCCTCGGCGGGCCCCCAAACAGAAAAAAGAAAGAAAATAAAAAAAGTGCTATAGTGATAGCACTTGAATGAAGTTTGACACATACAAAAATTTTCTTGGCTCTCTTGAGACGGGCGGGCCCCTACCCTCACAGTCCGGGCCTGATCGGGAGAGATGGACCACGCCTAGGCGTGAGAGATGAACCAGGATTAGTGTCAATCTTATAAATCACAGCACATAAAAACAATTTCATATATATTAAATGTCACACAGTAATTCATGTAAACTTAACCCTCTCGTCACCGAATTATGAAAAATCAGAGAAAAAAAATCTGTCTAGCATTTAATGCATCTGAAATACTATTATAAATCATGCAAAAATATTTTTTTCTAATGTCGATTAATATTAGATTTTTCTAATATTAATTTCTGCATTTTCGAAGCATTTTGTTATGCTAAAATTAATTTAAAAGGATGCACATGTTAGGAAAAGGTTGAGAAATAAGAAAAAAACTATACTTACCTTAAAAAGGAAAAAAAACGGTAAAAAAGCAGCGTCGATATTTTCTTAATTTTTGTCCTGAATCAATGAAGCAAAAACTGAAAAAATTATCTAAATGGACTAGTACTGCAATCTAGGCACGATTTATGCATCTAGTTAAGAGCCTCCTATACTTTCTACATGAATGAATGATATTGATATCACTGAACGAAAAAAATTCTAAATTCAATTGTTTTTTCTCTAACTATTGCTATTTGAAGTAGGAGCCTCCTATGAGGTTCAGGGTGACGAGAGGGTTAATAAATTAATTTAGTTGCAACTAAGTTAATTTTAATTTTCATGTAATGAAAATAAACATTTATAAATTTAATACATGTGCAACTTTTTCATTATTTTATGGTGGTCCATCTCACCTGTAGTATCCCGGGTGAAAGGGGCCACATTGTAAATATTTAAAAATCATTTTAAAAAATTCCGTCACATATATGATCTTTAATAAGATTTTTGAAAGAAATATTATGCATTATATGTATATATTGTGAAAAGTAAAATATATATAAATATGGCTTTTAGAGAAAGAAGAAAAAACGTACTCCATCTCTCCCGGAATTACCCTATAACCGTATAATACGTACATAACTGTAGAATATATTTATATTATCACTAAATATATTTTACAGTTATACATACATGCAATACACAAAATTCTATTTAAAAATAATTTTGTTTGTGCGTGTATGATTGTCAATAATATCTGAAAATGCATGATTGAGTCTATGTACCACAGTACAGCAGGACTGGCCACAGGGGGGAGGATACGTTTGTTCATCCATTATTAAGCTGTATTTTCTGTATTTAGACCAATGTCCGATCCATTCTTAAACCTTTCATCGCTTCATTTCTTTTCTATAGCAGCACTGATCAGATTTTAAAAGCTTAGAAAGTTTGAAACAATACTTCAAATTCATCTTACACTCTAAATTAGAGAGCAAAATCACCATAAATGACACTTCGCGAAGTAGAAAATTTATTCATTAAATGCAATGAAAAGTTGCTAAATTTAGCGACAAATTCTCTAATTGGCAGCTCTGACTAATAAACTAACTGGTTAAATTATATTAATAGACTTAACGCAGAAAAACTATTCAAACATACGTTTCAGTAAATTTGGCTAGTATATAACTATTGATTCTATTTAAATTGTTCAGAACAAATTTGACATACGCTTTAAGTCACCGCCCCCCCCTCCAACTTTCCATTTTGGGATATTTTTTCGAATAGATTGGTCACAAAATATTTATTTTTTTATTTTACTTTAAATTATTTATTTAATTAGCGTCACCCTCGTAGGACCTCCAAAGTGAAGAGATTCATAGTTTCTCACATTTTTTTCAGTATTAGTAATGCTGGTTAACTAAAATGGAAAATAAACGACTCCACAGGTTTAGCATGTACATTCAATGCGATTTAGACTCCAACTTAATATTAAACATGACAAATAAAGTGATATTGGTGGTGTTATAGTTCATTATTAATGTTTGCTTCATACAAACTGAAGTCTATTAATTAATAATTTTTTGCATCTAAATGTTTTGGGGCCCCAAAAAATGTTTGCAACCGAGCTACTTTAAACAGAAGGTCGGCCCTGATTGTTCGGGCAAGTGATACAAAGTGCTCAATAAGTAGAAGATAAAATTAAAGGATTTTAAATTAGTATACCACCATGTTTATAATTTGATTTTGTAGAAAAATTAACTAAAATAGCTTTCATTTTTATATTTAGTATCTTAGGAAGTCATGTTTTTTTCATAATGTGATGTAATTACCCAGACAGCACAGCAAGCTTGATTTATCAAGTCAATAAGCTTGAATTAGGCTTGAAAATTTCAAGCGTGTAAGCTTAATGCAAGCTTGAATCAGTGTTCTAGTTTACACTTGCCCAGCTTGCATTAAGCTTGACATGTCAAGCTTAAAAAAATTTCCTAAAAATAATTCCTAAATACACGGGGCGCAGGTCGGCGAATTCGCCCCACACATTTTACTTTGCCACGCATTTTCCCCCTCTACGCTGAAATTTCAATTTAATTTAATCTGTTTCCATCAAGTGTTCGTGGCTGGAATAGAACCCGTGACCTTTATATTGGGAGTCGAGCTCGCTATCCGTTCAGCTACTAAGCTTCACGCAGATATGGCTAAAGTTTGAAGTGACTTATCACGCCGTTTTCTCGCCAGATTGATAAGTGGGCGATGTGTTATTTGTTTCTTTCATTTTTCCATGGGATGTATCAAAATTAAAATAATGTTATGTGTGATTTAGAGACTACTAATAGGGAAATAAACATAATATAAACTTAAGAGCAGCACACGTTTTAAAACTTTCAGTACCGCAACACTCATGAGCAATACTGCTGGCCAAAATCGAGACAAACGACTGATTTTGAAATCAATTTCGTAGTATAATTGTATTTTATTTTGAAGAATTTCCATATTTGGAAATATAGAATGGGTTTACTTACTTAACACAAATTTTATGTTAAGGAATCTGAAATCAAAGAAACAGATAGTTAAACGTTACTTCGAAATGCTATATCACAGTTGCTAACATGTATGGAATACAAACACTTTAGTCATTTTTGTAAATATTTCTTATAATAACAAATAATTGAAAAATTTTGCTATTTTTTAACGCTACTTTACAAATCTTTACAAATGTGGTTAGTTATTTTCCTACATATTGGTATGCTATATCGATATAGAGCATTTCGAAGAATTAAAAATAAGTTTAAATTAATTTATACAAATGTAAATTTGAATTATTTTCATTGTTCATACTTTATAATTAAATAATTATTTAACTTCTGAATTTTTTTATCCTTTGTAATTTTATTTTAAAACTACAAAAGTGTAAGATGTAAGATTTTTGGGCCCTAAAATCTGTAGGCCCTGGGCAGTTGCCCCGTTTGCCCTGCCGGTGATATGGCACTGGTAATAAAATAAAACACATCTTTTACGAACTTTCAGCAAATTTGAGGACGCTAGACAATTAATGTCCATTCTCTTACACAGATGGCGCCATCACTGCGCACTTTGAAAGCTAAAATCAAGCTAATGCCAAGCTTGCGTTAATACGTCAAATTCAAGGAAATGTCAAGCTTGATTTAAGCTTATGTGCTGTCTCGGTAAGACTATGCTTATTGAATTAGTTGTACATTCGGTAGATATCTCTTTTAAATATTTAAAATATTGATTAATCCAGCCGAATTTTAAAATTTTAAGTTGCTTATCTTCAACATCTACAGAATAAATAAGTTTTTAAAAAAGTTTCCATAACGTGGCATTCACGGTAAAGAAATATTTGTGTTTAAAATAGTTCGTGCTATCTAAACTTTCCAAACACAATAAATTCCTATACAGAAACTGTCAGGACGCGTCATGTAAAAAGTAATTTACTTAAAGCGTTAACGAATGTTCTGTTTAAGGAATCAGACTGGCGGTCTTATAAACTGATGGTAATGGTTTGATATTTAACAATTATATTTTGATAGATAAGTTTCTGCCAGTAGTTTTTACAAAAGTGGGCTACATTGCAACAGTTTTTTTTTTTTTTTTTAAATGCACAACAATAAAAATAGTCATGTTTGTACAAGTACTGAAATGTAAAATTTTGGAATTTTATCATTTGGCCTTCCCGTTGGGGAAAATCTGGCGCCACCACTGAGTATAACAACAAATTAAGGGCAGGTATGTCTCATTGAAACTTTTGATGCTTAAGGTGTCAGTCTTACATCAGAATATTTGCAAGATATTTCCAAACAGAGCATATTTTCTGCAGAAGAAAAATTTAATTGCTAAGCAAGAAGCATTGTAACAGACAGTGCCTCAAAAAAAGACTAAAATGAGAAATGAAATGGAGAATACTGATGTTAACAATACTGGAACAAAAATACTATTTTCCAGTCATAACTTTTGGATGTCCTGCCCATGTATTAAATCTTTCGGCAAAAGAGTTGCAGTTACCCACTGTTGTTGAACATGTTGTTCTTCAAATAGTTAAATATCTCCCTAACCACATGATTTTCTAAAAGCTCCATATAAGAAAGCAGATGGCTTGTCTCTAGTATTACCACAGGAAGTTCTATGGAATTCGCTACGCTACGCTAAAGGAGCTGTTTAACAATTCATCAAAGCTTGATTTCTACCGAACCGAAGTCTCTATTCCCCAATCTCGATGTTTGGGTCTTCATATATCTGTGATCAGGTGTTTTCAACAATAAATATCAGTGAAAGCAAATTGAGGAATAAGGTGACTGACGAACATCTTGAGAGCGTTTTACGAATTACTTCTAGTAACTCGGGGCCAAATTTCAACGAGATGATTAAAGAAGAGTCAAAACTTCATTTCTTACACGTACCTAGTACGCCCAAATGATAAATTTAAAAAAAAGAATAACAGTCAGTCGTGACGTCAGAGGTGAAAACTTCTTGTCAAGCTTTCTAAAATTAATGCAGTTAAACAGCTTTTCACACATTATCGTATTTATATTTAAAAAAAAATATATGAACGTTTATTCTCATTTTTATACATTTGAAATTCTTTGTTAAAAACTTTTGAATTTTTCTTTAAGGCTGTAAGCATAAATAATGTAATAAATGCTTGGCTGTAAGCATGTGTAATAAATGCTTGGAAAGATACCATTTTGCCAGATCGTACCTAATGCCAAGATGGTGCTTTTAAAATCAGTTACAATTAGTTATTCTGTTTTGGAAAAACGAATAATCGCTCATTCTAAACTCCTGTTATCTAAGCCAACTTACTATTTGGAAATTTTCAACTTTGTGTAACACACTTTGAGTTATTTATTTCATATACTTTTTAATTTGGCGTAAAATGGGTGTCATTCTATTTCATGTCTGTCAATTTCACGCGATTCTACATACTTGGAATTGCTTTGTTGCAAAGGAATGAATGATTTTATGCCAAAACTGGCAACCCTTATGTTTTATTTTTTCATTTTGTTATTAATGTCTTCTAAAATAATTCAATTTTCGAAATTTAAGTCAGCTTATCGAGGTTCCTTGGAATTTTTCGAATCCGTGGACATGTTTCTCGAAATTCCCACGATTTAGGAGAAGATAGCCCAACAAGCTCTTGACAGCGGCCGTTACTTTTTTTTAGAATAGAGAGATAATAACACTATTCTCATATAAGATTTCCTAAATCGTGTATATTGCTAACATCTAGTGGGCAGAAAAGTAAATAAAAGTGTTTGAAAGCAAAACGAAATAATTCGGGAAAGATTACGTGAAAAAATAAAAAAAAATCCTACTGCCGGAGCTACGCTCGAGATAATCCAGAATGGAACGTTTTATTTGCCCGAACTCAGATCGGGCAAATCCGGTAAGGGGTTAAGTCTGAAAAGGGAATACTGAAAATCTTGTTTTGATGCATAACTCACATTATCCAACAACAGTATTGCAGTAAAACTCACACTCTCCAAATTCAACCAATCAGGGAGGCTTGAAAAGGGGCAATCTCACAATTCTTTTCTTTACATCAATCAGTTTTTTTTTTTTTTTTTTAATAACAGAAATCTTTTTAATAAATGTTTTTTGCGAGTTGATTTTTGTTCTTTATTACCCTCCAAAATAACACACGGAAAATTAATATTCCCATATTTATTTTTTGCTGCTTTTTGTTTTAAATGCATATAGTATTTTGTTTTATAAGTAGCATTACCCATAAAATGTTTGCTGCAAAACCCACATTTTCCATATTTAAATTTTAGCTTTCCTAAAATTATGACAGGTTTAGGACTATGTGCAAGTAGTTGTTACGGCAACAAATATATCAGACAAAAAAATTCATTTATATCAAGCAAAAGGAAAACCTAAAATTAACACTTCACAAGGTTAATTTGCATAGAATCTCAGCTCCTGTACTTCTTTTTTGAGTGAATTTTTACACATTATCAGCCAAGGCGGCCAACTTCGCTGCCCCATACTCATACATACCCCATATACATACTATTCTCTATACTCAGTGCACTGTTGACTCCATTTCTGGACTCATTTCAATGAAAATGACGTTTCTTTTTTTTTACAGTATTTGTTATTAAATTTATTTAGGTTAAGGTTGTTACACATTTCAGGTGCCATCCTAAAAGCCGATGTTGAAACAGCCAATGGCTAAAATATGCTTTAGCCCAATGCATGGCGACATTTTTTAGATGGGCAATGAATGCTCCCAGTATTGTAAATTCCATATTTTAAAGCTGTGGAAAAATTTATTTAGGATCGAAAGATCTTGCAATTTTGTGTATCCATTACTGTTATTTTGTAATCTAGGTACTGTGTGGCATATGCTTGCACCATTTAACGTCATTGAATTGTTAATTTGGATTTTCGCACATGCGCTATTGTTATTGCAGTAATGTTTACATCTAGTTCTTGCCGTTCGCTGCGTGGAAATGTTGTCAATTTTGGTACCGCATACGTTACCGTATTATATAAGGAGATCTACTTACAGTTACAGTACGAAACGCAATTAAACTCGGTTTCAAGGGTACTGAAAAGATCAGATAATTAAGTCGACTCCGGTTATAGTGAGCCTCTGGGGACCGGCGAATTTCGTTCACTATATCCGAAGTTCACCATAAGCGAAGTGTCTCCCACATGAGCAAGAAATTTATTATATACACAAATAAAAAATATAGTGTTTTATACCCGCACTGAATATTTGTGTAAATCAAACATAATTAATCGTATTTATGTCTTATTACTCCTAAGTGCCACAATAATTTGGGAGATTCCATTCAATTGGCCGGAAAGTGCTATAGCCAATCAAGCAATAGCGAGTAGTGGTAATCCTTAACCTGTGCTATTGCACCGGGAATGGAAAATGCAATCAATTAAGGACGAGAGATATGCAATCCTGATTCCCATATTCTATAGTCCTGAGAGATAAGTCCATTCTTGTTCACCATGAAATGCATCCTTCTTTTTGTTAAGTGCTTAATAGCCGAAAATGCCATTCTAACCGAATAAGAATTTAATCTCCTTTTTCAGACTCCCGGATAGCAAGCGTGAATACAATTAGGAGTGGCACAGTTTAATGAATTGGATTGTAGCGCTTGTGGTCTTTTCTTTCTGGTTAAGAATGAGAATGAAAAAAGTTGCATGTTTCTTTTAAAAATTGTCATTGCTACCTTCTTCATTGTGGAAGTGTGGGTGTTACGGGCTTTCATGCAGGGTGGAAAACATGAGCTTATCTTTTAAGCACTGGGGGGTAAATTTGCGCCGCGATTACCCAGCAGGCCCTACGGGGCTGAACGGGACCTGGATTGAGAATTCGCACAGCAGCATGGGCGCCTCCATATATTAAACCTCCTTGATACCACCAGAGCCAAGGAGGTTTAACATATGGAGGCGCCCTTGTTTCCGGTTTTTGAAGCCAACGACCACGCCTCCTCTCTATCCCAGAACATCCGATATCGTCATTGGCATGGATGTAAATTTTTAAGAACAAAACTGCTGTAACTGCTTTACCTGCTTTTAAAACTGCTGTATTTCTCATTTTTTACTGATTGTATCTAAGTTTATCTTAAAGCCACATCTTTAGGCGTAATTTTAATCTTAATTCTGTAATACTTTTACTGTTTATTTTTAAATAATCAATTATTTTTAAACACGTATTATTTACACACGTATTAATTTACAGTATAGAATATACCTCGGCAGCTGCATTAAATTCGTTGATAGGAGATTTGTTTCCTTCTTTAAACGAGCATATGCTTCAAAATGAAGTCATGGATAACCATCCGACAATTATATACTAAAATCATTCAGTTCAAAGGACAATTGTTAAGATATTTCACTATATTGGAAGTTTAGGAGAATAAGATTAATTATGTGCAATGTATATAGAGCTTTAAGCTCCTTAATTGCTGTATGTTTTATTAAATAACAAAACTTAACTCGTGATGAAAAGTCGTCTTTTAATTTTTGATCTGTTTTAAACCTTAAACCAGACAACCCTGCTTCTTAGATTTAAATTAGTTTCCAGAAATAAATTGCTATTTCATGATTCATATGTTTTGGGGGAAAACATGCAAAGTTTTCATTACTCATGTGAGTAATGAATAACTCATGTCCATGATTACTCATGTGAGTAATGAATACTATATAGTTCTTGAAAATCAATAATAGTCCTTAAAATTTTAAATGTAATTTGGTTAGCTACTACATTTTATTTGAAACCTTATCCTTTTTTCCCCCTCTACTAAATGAAGTAAACAGTATTGATGGAAATTATTCAACTTTCATATTTCTTTCATTACCTTAAACTGTTTGTGAATGTAAAATATTATTATGATAAATGACCTAAGAAGGTTAGGGATGGACGCGAGACATCTCGCATCGTCTCCCGAGACGAGACAGAGCCTTGTCTCGCGCGAGATTTCTCGCCTCGCATAAATTTACAAAGTTTTCATCAAAATGGATGAATACGTATGTAATTAAATCTTATGGATATTTCATATTTTTCTCGTTAAAAAATTAATATTTCTAAATAAAATCTTTCATCTGTTATTAAAAAATGCCTCTTTCACCATAAGCCGAGCTATGCGAACGCAAATGAATGATCTACAGGAGCAATTACGCAAATACAACGCTGTGTATCAGCGATGCATTCAAAGATCCATGTTGAGAAGCAAGCCTGGTCACAAGTCTTCTCTGTCTCTTCTTTTTCATGATGTGAATGAGCAGGTTAAACCCGAGATCCCGATTAAATGTGAAACCCATACCTTGCATTCTAAAACGAGAGGTGTGTGTGTGGGGGGGGGGAGAGGTAGGGGTAAGTAGGCTTTATTATAATTATCCCGTCTTCATTGAAACTTTTTATGAATTTACTATTCTGTACATTGGGGCCGCTTAATTAGCTTAAAATTTTATTTGCACACGATGTCCTGAGTTCTGCATCATTTCTAACAAAATTCAAAGCTTTATATAATTTCAAAAGCAAATAAAACTTCCATCAACCATGCATATTACATTTACGCAATTTCGGAAATAAATAAATAAAAATAAATATTTTTTCGGTGTCTTGTCCCATTATATATATATATATATATATGGATTAAATCTGAATTTATTATCACTTCACATGCACATATCACTTAATATGGTAATTATTATTATTAATATTATTTTCCCATAAAATAGTAATAAGTTACTAAAAATATGGTAGCAAAATTTCAGCTCATAATTTTGCGAGACTCGCGAGACGCCTCGCGACAGAAAATTTCTCTGCGAGACGAGACGAGACAGCCCTGTTTCTCGTCTCGCACGTCTCTAAAGAAGGTTGAAGTGTATAATTGTTTCCTCGTGTCTAAAGAAGATAATGTTCTCTCACTGTCTGTAAATATCTCATATATCTTATTTAACATATTTGAAATTGCATTCTTACTTCTAGTACCTGTAATATGACTTAAAACTATTGTTAATATAATGTGAGCAATTTAATAATTAAGGCCGATGTGAAATAAAAATAAAACTTATTTTTACCCATGTAATAACAAAAATATCTTCCTAGAAATATAAAAAGCAATTTTTTATTATAATAAAACAATTATCATGAAAAAATATAAACAGTTTTGCAAAGTATAGTATAATCATAAGAATAACTGTATTTTGTTTCACTTGATGTTTAAAACGCAATGCGCGAAAATAAATTTGAAATTATGCAATAAAAAACAAGTTAATACGTGTAAACAATCTTCCATAAACGTAAAATGGATAAAAAAAATTGGTTGGTAACTTTTAAATTATTTTATTAACACTTTCCGGAACTCGTTTTTCAATGCTTCGCTATGCGTTCTTCAATCTTCTGGGATAGAGAGGGGGCGTGGCATGGCTTCACTTTCCTAGCACTGCGGAGCACAGCATGGGCGCCTCCATATGTTAAACCTCCTTGACCAGAGCTGAAGAATTCAGGTACCTGTTGTTCATAAATCTGATAGTTCCCCATCGCTCATAATTTTTACGCCTTGGTCTTGAATCTATAATTTTCTCTTTGAGGACTGGCAACGCTGTTTATGTGTTTACAAATTAGGTGCTGAAGCTTTGGCGTAAAGTGATCATTTTAATCTGATTCTAATATATTTTAAGTGAATAAACGTTTTTATTTTATGTATTATTTAGTTTTGGACTTCATTTATTCAATAATTATTTAGATTCCTTATCTGCAAAATGAGAATTCAAGTGTGAAGCGAACGAGTTTCAAACTCTGGCTTAGCAAGGAGATGGTTTACGGTGAATAATAACAATACTTTTGTCTTGAAGATGTTCTGGAAGATATAGTGACTTTCTGGTAAATTCGTACATTGTTTCTAATTATACTTAGTTACAATTTTCTAGTTTTTAACACAATAAGTATACAAGGACGGATTATTTGGGGGGAAGGGTTGGAGCGGAGGAGGCTATCGCACCTCCCGAAAAAAGAAAGGAAATGAAGATTTACAATTTTCTTTATCGGAAAGTTAACTTGAAAACAAGTACACAGACTTTTAGTTTGTTTGTTATACTCTCAGAATTGTTCAACAATTCTTATGTTACTGTGTAAGAAACCGATGGAGTGTGAATTGAATACCTTTGTTTTCTACTTATTTATCAGATGATTTACACGGAATATTAAGACTGTTATCTTATTAAAATCTAACATGGATATGAAGCCTTGTAACAGAGGTCCTTGTCCAGAAACATTTTCTCAGCTTCCTCTCTCGAAAGAAGATTCTTGTAGCGATGCAGGTGCAAACACTTATGAGTGCTATGTGTGTCAGGCAAACTTTCCCACAGAGTTCAAATTAAGGAGGCATCTTTGTTATCATACAGGAGAAAATCCTTATGTATGTGACATATGTCAGAAGAGATTTTCGCAGAGGAGAAACTTGAATGTACATCTTCGTACACACACTGGGGAAAAACCTTATGTGTGTGACGTATGTAATAAGGGTTTTTCCCAGAAGAGTCGATTGAATGTACATCTCTCTGTCCACACAGGCAAAAAACCTCATGTGTGTGACATATGTAATAAAGGTTTTTCCGAGAAAGGAAAATTAAATGTACATCTTCACACCCACACAGGAGAAAAACCTTATGTGTGTGGCATATGTAATAAAGGTCTTTCTCAGAAGGGTCGAATGAATGCACATCTGCGTGCCCACACAGGCGAAAAGCCTTATGTGTGTGATATATGTAATAAAGCATTTTCTGAGAGAGGAAACTTAAACACACATCTTCACACCCACACGGGCAGAAAACCTTATGTGTGTGACATATGCCAGAAGACTTTCTCTGTGAAGCAAACCTTGAACTTGCATGTTCGTACTCACACTGGGGAAAAGCCTTATGCATGTAACCTATGTCAGAAGCGATTCTCTCGTAAGGAACAATATAATGGACATCTTCGTACCCACACTGGAGAAAAGCCATATGTTTGTGATATATGTCAAAAGAGATTCTCCCATAGACAGGGCCTTAATATACATCGTCGTACCCACACAGGAAAAAAAACGTAGTGTGTGTGTGACCAGGGAATGCAATCCCGATCCCACAGGAACGGGGTCCTGTGGGATCCCACACAAATGTTTGCAGGACTAGTCCCACGGGATTACGATCCCAACCCTGCAGGATTGACACTGCAGGGATGAGATTCTTCAGACTTTTTCAATGTTTGAAAAAATTTATTTTTTTTCAATTTTCAAAAATTTTCTGAATTTTTTCAATTTTATATTAAGGCTTGTTTGTATATAGGTAGGACAGATTCGATATCAGCAGAAATTACTTTATTTATTGAACTTCAAATTCATAAGTATTACTTCTTAAATGTTGTTCGTTCTTTCTTTCAGACTTTTTCCTTTATTTGCACGCTGCTTTCCGAATCAATAGACCGAAAATTTTTGCATATTTAAGGCTCTATCTAACAATAAATGAATCAATAATTACAAATTTTAATTCAATGTTTTATTTTTTAAAATTATCTTCCAGTGGGAGTCTGTATCGAGCATCTAAACCTAAGCACTGTAATCTAAATTTTTCGCAAAATTCCCATTCTCCAAGTGAACTGAAATAATTTCATACTATTTTATCTCTTAGCGAAAAGTCACGAATTAATTATAAAAAGTTTTCATTTTAGTTTTTAATTTTTTTTTTATATTTAATTATTTTACTAAAATTAAATCTAGACAAGGAAACGATTCGTTGGATTTGTTTGATTTTGTCCATTCTTTTTTCATCAACTACGAAAATAATGCAAATATCTGAACATATCTATAAATTGTACATATTTCTGTAAATTCTTCATTTTTAGCAACTAACATAAGACATAACTTAGTATATTATTCTGAACATCATGGTTATATTTTCATATTTCTGTAAGTTATTGTATTAACTATCTCATAAGATAATTAATACAATATAATATAATCATAAGATAATTAATAATCTCTATTATTAAATTTAAACTTCATAGTGCTTAGAATCTTACTTTTTTTTTTTACTTTTCTCTGTTGAAATGAAGTCCTAGCTAAATGAAATGTCAATCCTGCGGGATCACTGAATCTCAATCCCGAAGTCCCACAGGACGAAAAACAGTGAGGGATTGCATTCCCTATGTGTGACATATGCCAAAAGGCATTCTCTTCCAAACAAAACTTCAGCGTACATCTTACGTACTCACTCAGGAGAAAAACCTAAGGTGTGTGACATGTCAGAAGGGATATTCTCTTGAAAACAAAATTGTAATAGACATCTTCTTGCTCACACAGGTATAGGTACAAATTAGTGGTCGCCACTTTCCATGTAGAGATTAAAAAATTTGCCACAATGTTTTCCACTCTACCTCCCAGTGGTGCAGTGCTGCCACCTGGGGCAGATGCCGGGTTGGGGGGGGGGGGTGTTAGTTAGAAGATTGACCTATACATTCATTTTATGGAAGTAAAATAGGATCTTTTAGTTGAATTCCAAGCGTAACAGAGGAGGAAATCACATAAGTATTTTACTCTAAAACTTATTTAAAAAATTCTAGAATTATAGGTTACTTTAAGGAGCAATTTTTAGTTAAATGACTTGAAATATTAAAAAAAAAGGTACTTTTAATAATAAATTAATTAAAATGGTATGTAACAGAGGGGACAAATAAAATCCTTCATTTTCGGCTTGAACTGTAATTTATGTCAAATTCTATAATTTGGAACTCCTACAAATTTTTTGTATTTTTTAAAAAATAAACACATTTCAAGGTAAAACAATTTACTACGGGGTTGTATAAATTGCACATTTTATTTAAATGCAAATAATAAAATGTAACAGAGGGGACATGAAATGTAATAGAGGGGACATCTTATGAATTTGATAAACAGTTACAGTAAAATATAATTGTCAAAGGTAATATTTAGTTGTTTTATGTTGGAGTTGGTAGCACTGTTATAATATCTGATATATGAAGCCATGCTAAATCTTTGTAGTTAGATTTGAAAGTTTTCAATCCACCAGATCGTGTTTAAAAAACAACATGCACATACTCTGTTTTTCAATTTCAGTTACCAGGGGTACAAAATTGACTGTTCTGTTTTTCCCTTGCACTTTAACAGTGGCAAGATCACCAACAGTTACATTAGCAGATAAAGAACTTTGATTTTTGGCAGATTCATTCATAGTATACTTAAAGTAAAAGTGAACTCCTTTTCAGAAGACACAAATGCATAGGAAATATAATAATTCCCTAGGACTCTCGCACAATGAATCCACTGTAAATGTGGTACACTTTTTATGTTAGACATCCGTTCCTCAAAGGCAGCAATGTCCCTTTCAATATTCTCTTTTGGACAATAGATTGTTTCCACCCCACTGCAAATGGAATTTGCGCATTCAGCAAATGATTTGGCATAATTTGGTGGAGGTATCCATTTTTCTGACATTATTCCTCTGCCCAGGCGTAGAATTTTCTGCGTTAGTCTGCAACGCAGATTTAAAAATACAAAAATAGTCTGCAAGGTAATCTTTGTTAAAAAAAACTGAAACTCATAAAAATAGTTTGGAGAAATAATCTTTACTTAGAAATATATAGTAATTTTAATTGTTGATATCAAAGCTAATATAGTAGCATGCAATGAATGAAAATACGGTCATTCAAAAAATGGATGGGAAAAAATAGCATATGAAATCACTGATGCAATCTTGATGAGCGATATCGATGCATGTAAAATGAGCCAATTCCACGCAAAAGATGAAAAATTTGGCTTTGCTCGAATCTGAATTACGAATTTGCAATTTCGGCACAGCTCACATGCACGAACATGCTTCAGCAGCGGCGACTAAAAGAACTTTACTTTCGAGTCTGTGAACATGGCGTACAACCCGCATGATATCATCCCGGAATAAATAGGCAGCGGACTGGCCGATATGAACTCGGAAATAGTCTGCTGACCTTCTCAAGAATCTGCGACGGGCGTCGCCGCATCGCACGGTTTCTGTGACTGGCTTCCTCTGTAAACAGCCCTTTTTACAGTATGGAAAAGAAATGCTAGTTGACTTTAAGGGATGAAAAAGTGACATTGAAGAGTGTGTACTTTTGCTTGAATTGGGATGACGGCCCATCACTAAAAATGTCGATTTCTTCTAACAAAGGCCTTTCTTTTTCAATTTTATTAAATAGGATTTCATTAAAAGTATGGATTTCATACTTGTGCTGCATATAATCACTGGGGCTATGACGTAACTTACAATTTTTCTTCTATACAATCACTTTTAGGTAGCCAAGCATCAGCAGTGTACAAAGAGCACTGCTTGTGAGTCCAATGGGCTGATTAGATCTCATTTTGCGAGAGAAAAGTAAAATTCTCACTGAAGTCCACTTATAAAATGCACTTAGTTGGATTCTGTCTGAGCTGCTTAAAGTAATCAGATTGTGTTAACTTTTTATTAATGGTGAAATATAAATTTTTCCATCTGGTTCTTGAGTTCATCAATTACATCAGAGAGTGTACGTTCATTTAAAAATTTAACACATTCTTTGCTACTACTATCTTTGCTTCACTGATACCACTTAAGGGGTTCTTGTAACTGATCTTCAGGTCCCATGAATACATTCCCAGAATTTGTTGTCAACAGCCAACTCATCAGATTTGTTTACACCTTTGTGTAACTGAGGGGACATTTAGCTCTGTCCTCTCTGTTACATCCCCTCTATTATATGTGTATTTAAAATAAAAATAATTAATTTTTAGAAAATTATAACATAACATGTTTGTACTAATAAACTTTATTGTATACCCGTTATTAAGTATAAAGCTTTTTTATATAATGAATAAAATAAACTTTTAAAAAAAATGTAACAGAGGGGACAGATATGTAATTGGAATAAATTTATCTATAGAAAATAAGAAAAACATTCTTGTATGAAGAGAATCATTGCACAGTTATATTTAAGAACAATTTAACTTACAGTAAAAGTCAAAGAATATATAAAATCACTATATTTTAAATAATTTATTTTTTCTTAAGAAAGACACTTTTTTGATAGGATAAGTTAAAATCATAAAAGCCCTTTATTTATCATAAATTTTAAATATAACCAAACATAACTACTGAATTCATAAACTACAGTAAAATTTCTAAAAAATGATACCAAATGTAAGGACATTGTTTAAACTTGATAAAACTCTATACTGGTTTCAGTTGGCATGGAATTCACCTTTACATTAATTTCTTTTTTCTCGGGTTGGGGTGGGGTCGCACCTTCCACCCCACCCCTTTAATCTGCCCTTGGCAGATGCCAGAACGACCCCCACGCACACACACACACGCTAGAAGTGTGCGGGACATCCATATCTGTATCCACGCATATTTGAAGATGAAAGAGATCCGGATCCATTAGAGCCAAAAAAGTTATCTGGATCTGGTATTTTTCGGTGGATCTTCCACAGATCTTTTTAATGGTTTTAGAATGCCCCCCCCCCCAAAAATTTAAAAGATCAAATTATTCTATTCTATTCATTAATTTTTTTTTGTAATTAAACATAAATTTTATTGTCTAAAACTTAATAAATACTGTTTGTTATTTTAAAGTGAATCTTCTTTAGCACAAAAATCCCTCGTTCAAAATTAGTATTAGTAATTTAAAGCTATTAGCATGTATTCACTATTAGCGTGTCTTAGTAAGCTTTTTTAATACAGTAGAAGACCCAAAATCCGCACAGCTTGGTTCCAGACCTTGTGCAGATTTTAGAATTTTGCGGATTTTGGGTCATCATAGGAAATTTATTCTATTTCCCTCAACGCACCCAGAAAAAAAGAAACTATAAAGATCAAGAGAAACCAATCATGATACTTATAATCAGAATCATGATATAAAAATACAGAGGGATAATACAATATACAAAATTATGAGATTATAGTACAACTTACTTAACCATGTATATTCAATAGTAGTTTACGACTTTGGGATGTTCTAATTATAGGGTTTTTTTTTTTTTTTTCATTTCATTATTTCCTGTTTTGTAACACAGCTTTGCTGCTCTACAAATCTGAGATATTTCTTTCTCAGAGCCTAACCTTCATTAAATGTTATTTTATCAACTTTTCGATCATCCTCACTTGTTCCTGTGTCAGAGTCTGTGCCATCTGACCATAATTGAGTGTTAATTATGTCACTGTCAGTCATTTGAAGGATATCAATGATACCATAAGAGCTCACAAACTCTTAAAATATTTTTTTCAAGTGGGAATAGCTTATTTAGTTTTACTTTGTGGTTATAGTGTAGTTTTCTGAACTTGCAGCTGGCAGGGCAGATTTCATTGTTTACATTGAATAGACAGTGCGGATTTTAGAACCTTGTGGATTTCGGGTCGGCGGATTTTGGGTCTTCTACTGTATTTCTACATGGTGGGTTTCATCCACTTCCCCCAAACACTTAAGGACTCCATCTCCTATTCTTGCTATAGGAAGTGTGATTTTCACGTAGGGAGCTAAAATTTTTCTAGATAAGTCTTAGCCCCCCTCAACCCTAGTTAGCTTGATATATACCTATAATTACTCACGATTTTTAATGTTACAACTTACACTACAAGAATAAAATCATGTTTCTTTTTTCTTTCTTTCTGATGGCCAGGTCCTTGGCCTACTGGAAGGCTGACCACTACGCAGATGTTGTTGTTCATTTCATAATGGGGGCACCTATTAGACCGACCGATGTTGCTCACTTTGAGTGGTCTGCTAATTTTGAACAAAATGAGAGATCTTGGTATCACCCACAAAGGTATCATTTGAACATTAGAGACATTGGAACCATAAACAGAAGATTTTAAAGTGTACCAGCTCCCATTAGTGTACACAGTTCCCAAACATCCTAACCTAAAGAGGATTTCACGCTCTAAAAGATTGGCTAAGCCGGTGCTGCCTTACTTTCTCTGTTCTTATGGGAACGGAGCTTAGCGACTAGGCCACTGTGGGACATGGAATGCCCTCATGTTATGTTGTGATGTACAGAGTAGTAGTATTTAAAGGATCACTGACAAATGAAGAATTTTGAAATGAAAACATGTATAATTGTTATTTAAGTTAACACAAATTCAATAAAACTGTAACTTTTCAAAAATTATATTAAATTTGTGCATGTATAAGATATAATTATATTATTTTAAATTTTGTTTGTCTAAAAAAAGTGTGTTCAAACTGATACACTATTTATAAACTTGATCATTAACCCTTTGAGGTGCAACCCTTTCCCAATGCTGAAAAAAGGGTAGCCGTTGCCATCATTCGACGTAACGACCAGCAAGATGGTGGACAATCGAAATGTTCATAGCTGTGCCCGGCACAGCCAGCTGTGTCAAAAAAGGGTCTCTCGATCTGTGACACGTGATGAACATTTTGATCGTCCACCCTCTTGCTGGTCGTTACGTCGAACGATGGCAACGGCTGCCCTTTTTTCAGCATTGGGCAATCTATCCAGCTGTTCTGGCATTCTTGCATTCTTCAGCATATATCAGTGCTGTTAAAAATAATTGTGACCATTTTTTGACGGGAAACGACGTGCTAAAAAGTAAAGGATTCTCGTGGAGCTATGTCACCCGCAACTATTTTTATAGAAATCAAATCTATTCTTCGTGACTGGCAACAGTCAAAACGACAGAGTTTGGTGTTCCCAGAGCGGGAACACTGTGCGTTAAAAAGTTAAAGCTTATTATTTTAAAATATGATCTGATGAAAAACTGCATAAGTATATTCTTTCATGTGAAGTTTGTCGAAAATTTTGCAATAATATGTATGTAGCCTCTCAGTAATTCATTGCGAGTTAGTTTCAGATGACTAGTGATATCAAATTCACTGCTGCAATGTTTGAGGCCCAGTCAAATTCATTGTCTAAGTATGGAGGGAATGCATTAACATTAATAATTTATATTGATTTGTGTGTTTATCAATTTGATATCCCAAATATTTACTAAGTTTACTCATGAATGATACAATTAAAAAATTTACCAAGCCCGATCAGCTTGTTGCATTGAAAGACTAGGTTCATGCAGTATAGGGATGAACCGAATACCATATTTTGCTGAATACCGAATACTTGGTTAAAATTTATTAAATTTATTAAATCGTTATTAAACTTTGGTTGCAATGATTAATTTAATTAGTTTATTCTTAAACAATATTTCATATTTCATAGTGTAAAACTTCAAAAATTAAAATCCTGCTAGATTTAATATCCAAGTGTTTCCTTTATATATTATTAATAACTTTTCTAAATATTAGCGAAATGCTGGTAATTTTTTTCCCTGCATATTTTATTTAAAAAATTAGCAGCTAATTGACTTTACATATTTATGAACACTTAATGTTGTTCTCCCCCCCCCCCCGATTACTGTTTCAAATTTAAATGAGATAGTAAAGCAAGGTTAATGTAATGCGTCATAAAATTGAAAGGATCATCTTAAGAAAAATTGAAAAGCAACGAAACTTAAATTTAACATCTGAGTGTTTTCTCTTACATTAGAACTAATTTCATTGGGATATTAGTTTTTTGTGTAATTGTGGCAACACTACGCTAGGGCGATCTGCCAAGGATGGGGTTGGGTTCCTTGGCCGGAGGACTTCCTAAGGGTTTCTAATGCACATTCACATGTGCTATTAGTAAGTAACAACTTGAATCAATTTAATACTATGGTACTATACTATATCTTTCATTCATGATATAAAAAATATGTATTTCTTTACCAATTGGTGAATACTTTAATTTGTTTACTATTCGGTTGCCAAATATTTAAATATTCGGCCGAACCGAATATTCGGTTTGTCTGCCGAATAGGCAGTATACCGAATACCAACCGAATATTCAGTGCATCCCTAATGCGGTACTTTTTTGTTATTAGAACTGCACTTGGTTAATGTGGTTTTATTAATTGACTATTAATTTATTTCATTAATGTGTGCACTTGGTTTTCTTATTAGAACTGCATTTTTGATTTAGGCAACACACACGGATATAACACATTGTATAAATGAAATAACTCCAAATATTACACAAAAGTTAAGAGACACCTTGTTTTACCCATGCGACACATCAAAATGATACAAAAAGCTTAATTTTTAAACATGTCACGTTGAATTTAAACCAGTTCAAGCTCATCATATGATTTTTTTTTTCTATGCAGGATACCTGGTTCTTGAAATAACGCAATGGCTATACTGCTCCTCTTTTGGAAATTCCATATTATAAAACTGGTTATGCTATTTTCTAATGGATTCAAAATTCATTACAAACTGAAGTAAGCAAATTTAATTACGTCATTCCCTAGTCTCATTGTGCCCATGGCAAGAAAAATATTGTTGTTGTCATATGTTGCCAAGTGATGCCGCTTACGTGCTATAGCACGTCAAATACGCAAAAAATCGATGATGGGACGCAAAAAAAAAGTTACGACGCGTCCCGCGGGATGCATAATTTCCATCACACAAAATTTTGAAAAAAAAAAAAAAGAGAGAGAGGGTGAGATATTTAGAAAATGAAAAAAAAAAAAAAAAAATCATTTTTATTGATTTTTTTTTCTTTTAAAAGAACCCAAATCCCTTCAAACTTCTCCTCCCTTTGTAATGAATGTTCTTGTTTTAAAACATTTTACCAATATGACGCCTCCAAAGAAATACATTAAACAGTTAAAATAATCTTTTCATCGACCCTTCAAATCAAATTCAGGTCTAGAATAGTGAAGGATTGTGGGGGAGTGTATGATAATTCTTGCTAAAAGTTTTTTTTTTATTTTTTTAAAGACAAGGCAAATAAAAATCTGGAGTGATTCCACTCGACTTTCTGAACACTTACGATTAAGATCATTACCAAGCATTTAAATCAATTTTAATCGATGAATCATTCAAACATATATACCAAACTGAAGCTCAATCGAATGCGCTATTTAAACGCTAGCGCACTTTCAAGAATTTCTTCCCATAGGCCATAATGTAAAAGAAATTTTTGTCGTAGCCCTGTAGAAAAACTAAGTCCTATACACATCAAAATCAATACTTGTGTTACGATGGTGGTTTTATAACATATATACCCAATTTGATCTCAATCCAATGTACCGTTTAAATGCTAGCGCACTTTCAAGAATTTCCTCCCATAGGCCATAATGTAAAAGAAATCTTTGTCGTAGCCCTGTAGAAAAACTATAAGTCCTATACTCACCAAAATCAATACCGGTCTTGCGACGGTGGTTTATAACATATATACCCAATTTGAGCTCAGTCGAATGCTCCATTTAGGAGTTATCATGTTCACTCACACACACACACAGATACACACATACATACATACATCTCGTAAAAATAGCATAAATGAATTCAGAAGACCTCAAAACGTGTAAATACACCAAAATCTCGAAGTCGAATTTTTTCATGATTACAATACTTTCCTTACATGGCACATGTTCGGAAAGTAAAAATAAAACAGCAGAACAACAATGCAAAGTGCGGCTAGAGTCATTACCTTAAGATCTCTCGAGCTAATCAATTCGAGGTTCTGGGATTTTCCAGAAAGGGACCTACAGTGATGGAGGTGGGCTTTATTCGTCGGCATTGATATTTTGTGAAAAGGGCAGAAAGGATTAAAAATAGAATTGCATGCTTTAAAACTTGCACTGAAACTACATTTCAAGTCTTAAAACCAAAGAACATATACCTAAGGTGTGGAGATGGAATGGAAATTTGTAATGATAAGTTCTATCATGAAGCACCACTACTTATTACAATACAAATTAATAGGTAAACAAAAATATGAAGGTTTCTGAAGGTTGCATGGCAAAAACAGTGTATGATGTTCAACCTTGGGGCACGACCATTGATATTGAGAAAAATGGGGAAATGACTCAAACAGGGTGGAAAAGTCCAATGAAAATGCCAATACGAGGTATGAAAATAAGGTGTTGCCATCATAGAAATGGAACGAACAAAATGATATTGCAGCATGAACCATGTAGTTAAAAGAAAAATACTAAACAAAATAATGAAAACATTTAAAATAAAAACAGCAAGAATGTTTGAAAAGAAATGACCTGCTCTTTGAACTTTATTCTCTCTGGTAGTGTTGCATTTCGCTTCTTCTGAAAGGCAACTTGCCTTCTGTCAACTTTAGTTCTGCTTTCCTGCATGTGTGGATGATGGAACTGAGGGAGCAGGGGTCAGTCCAGGTTTCTTTCCCAGGGTCCTATTTTTGTGAAATTTTACCTAATTTTGTGAATAATTATTGTGATTATACCTAATTTTGTGAATTTTTTCTATTTTTGTGAATCTTTCCTTATTTTGTGAACTTCTTCCAATTTTCTTTTTCATTTTTGAGCAAGAAAGCAATCACGAAATAGAATTGAATATTTTTGGGTATAGTTAGTTCCCTTAAAAAAAAGTTGGCCAAAACTGAATAATTCCTGTTCACCGAACATCCGGGATAGTCATACCCTAGAACAATATTTTTAAAAAAATTCGGTTAAAATTAAAAATATAAAGCTTTAAATCTTTACTTTTAAATGATTAAAAAACAGATTTTATAATAAACGTAGGCCATGGTAGTTTTGATTTTAAATTGCAGGTACTAAACACTTTTATTTACACCCCAAATTCAAACTTTAGTAATTTTTAAATATTACAATGTCTGTCAGTTTCGACTAGAAATACTCTAATACTAACGATGTGAAAAATGCAATTTATAAATCTAGTTAAATTTCAACAATTGAAGGGAAAGCAAAAATAAGTTGCAGATAATTACAGATGGGAGAAATTAGCTAACATTTTTAAAAATTAATTTCAACTTGTACCATTAAAGAAAAATTACTTGTCAGTGTACACAGAATATCCCCAAAAAACTGACCTGGGGTTTTATTCCTTAAATATTTTTCACAAATATTTTACAGTAAATCACAAATTTATGTTAAAAAAAAAAAAAAAGGCACAGAATTTTACAGTAATGATTATAATAAATGTTGGAAGATTAAATCTAAATAAATACAAATGTACATTTTTATATGGTCTCCAAACAGAAAATTCCCACTCTGTAAGATGTGCCCATGCATTAATTAAGTTTAAAAAATTTAATTAAGTTATAAATTTTCAGTCTTCTATCAAAAATGATAGGTTCTAGCAAAAAATTGCTCGCTACGGCCCTGCCTATGCCGATAGCATTTCTCTGTAGTGTACCCCTATGACCGCTCTTTAAAATGATATTAAATCCCAATAAAATCACTCCTATGCTTTGTTGTTCACTCCCAAGAATGAAAAAATGCAGTATTACACTATTTCTACCCCCCCCCCTTTTTTCCAGCTTTGAGCAGTGATTGACCTATATTTATCCCATTTCACATTCCACAGTGTGGATTCTCGACCGATTAAACAGGGCGCGGCACCCGGCAATGTCCTTTTTCTCCCCCCTATGCCTGGGTATGTCGGTCCGTTTTTCTTTTCTTATTTGCCAAAACTTTTTCTCCTTCCTTACCATACAGTTTTCTTATACAGGAGACAATACAATGAAGTCAAAATTGATGTTTAAACGACCCTTTACAAAACAGGAAGTATAACTGTTCCTTCAAAAAAATCCAATCAGCTTTTTTTTTTTTTTTTTAATGCAACGAGATAAAATGTCCTTTTATAAATAATTATTGTTTCTGTTTTCTTTTATTTGCGTGATCTGAAAGATGCCCTTGGAATGTTTGTTTTTTCAGCAATGTAAAAGGGCCATCTGGCACATTACGCTTTCAGTTGGGGGGAAAGAAGGGAGTTGAAAATGATTTCACCCATAAGGATGTTATGTTTGATAAGTATGCAGTTGTGAATTAGTAAACAATAAGCTTAGACTTAGCCACGCAATGACGGCAGCTCCCGTTGTTTTGAATTGGATGTTATGCACTCTTGCAAGTTGTTCTTAATGATTGCTTTTAGTGTAATCATTACATGGCCTTTCTACTTCAGATTATTTATAGTTATTACAGATATTTACTAAACATTAGAGAATTACGGATTCATTTCAAAATGCAAAACGAATTATTGCGAGTTAGAACGTTTGCGCGATTTTGAAACATTGCATTGATCTGAATTTATGTCTGTCTTTTAGAATAAGATTTAGGACTAAGTTAATCATTTTGAGATTGCATCAAACGATTTCTGAACATTTAATACATGGTGCATAAATGTGCCAGTTTGGAAAACAAAGTGCTTTCTTTTAATCTCCTCCCCAACCTGGCTGCCCTTTTTACATACGCCACTGTCTTTATTCATGAAGAACGTTGTAATTATCCGAGAATGACAGCTGTCATCACCTTTTCTTCTGGCAATGAGCCTTATTAATATTATAGTGGAATATGTCTTGATGTTTAATTTTTTGGCATAAACACAACTCACATGAAAAGAAATAATAAATGAGCGCTCGCTACTAGTCCGATTTTTATTCCCAGAAAGAGAGCTCCTACATAGCAGGTGAGGGGAACTTAGGAGGAAGAACAAACAAGTGCAGGCGTCTGCTTCAAACTGCAATCGTAGGCGGTGTAATTTACCCCCCTGGCTTAGGGCCTCCAATCAACTTACCTCCCGTCATCATCATCAACATTGTTTACATTTAGGCCAAGATATTATTGGGTGCTGATCGGCGATCGCTAAATGATAATAATTCCTAAACTCAATTGAAAAGTGCAATAGTTATTTTGTGAAAGGGCCGTTTTGGTCAAACTGAATTTTGTGAAGGGTCCGTTTTTCCGATATTGAATTTTGTGAAGGGTCCGTTTTTCTGATATTGAATTTTGTGAAGGGTCCGTTTTTAACTTGTTGAATTTTGTGAAGGGTCCGTTTTCGGACCCGATTTCGACCTGGACAGACCCCTGGGGAGGTTGGACCTTTTGTTGTACATAAAATGATTATATGCTGTACTTTTTTCCAGTACATGTCATTACAAATTTCTTACTCAATTTAACTTAAAACTGTGCTCAGTCTCATCTTTCAACTGTAAATTTTGATTTTCAGTGATCAGCAATGCTGTACTTGTTTCCTTTTAATAGTCATGCAAAGTTTGGATTTTCGGTTGTACCCTGATTTTAAAATGAATATTTCATTTTCTTATAATTAATTTTTATTTACTTACTTATGCATGTTCTTGCAGATTTTCTCGACTTTCCAGTGACTTATAGTTTCTTCTTGCCTGAGAAGTTTCCTGTTCAAGATTGTTGGATGTTTTAGAGTGCAGCAGAATTTGAATGTAAATGAGAAGTTCGACAATTAAAACATAATGAGAGGTACATTTTGAAAGTCCTACTTAATAACTTTAATTCAAAATGTAGAATGCCTTCAGACATTTCGTACAAGAGAAAAAAAACTTACACTGTGAAGATTTAGCGTTCTCTTCAACAACAGTTGAACTGTTGTTGAAACAGTACATGAACAGTAAGAAGTTCGACTTTTCTATTGCTTGCCCCAGTCATGAGATCGTTTAACTTTTCTCTGATGTTACTGTGGATCAACTGACAGAGTGAGTTAAGTACTTGTACCTTCAACTTAAAAAACATTAGTAAAAAGATTGTTCTCTAATATATTGATAAAAACATGTATGAGTGTTGTCTTTTAAAAATTTGCTGGCATCGTTATAGTAAGCCACTTTCATCAGCTACCACTCTTCACCCATGGATGTAAAAACTTCCAACAATGGTCCTTCCCAAGAAATGTTTTCTAATCTTCCTCCTTCGAAAGTTGATTCTTATACTGTTGCGGGCAAGAAAAGTTTTGAGCACAATGCATGTCAGAAAAACTTTTCTATACAGTTTAATTTAAGCAGTCATCTTCCTACTCACACAGGAGAAAAACCTTACTTGTGTGATGTATGTCATAAAGGTTTTTCTCAGAAAGGAAAATTAAATACACATCTTCGTACCCACACAGGAGAAAAACCGTATGTGTGTGACATATGTCAGAAAGGTTTTTCTCAGAAAGGAAACTTAAATGAACATCTTCGTACCCATACAGGAGAAAAACCGTATGTGTGTGATATATGTAATAAAGGTTTTTCTCAGAAAGGAAAATTAAATACACATCTTCGTACCCACACAGGGGAAAAACCTTATATGTGTGATTTATGCCAGAAGAAATTCTCCCGTAAAGAAGAGTGCAATAGACATCTTCATACTCACACAGGAGAAAAGCCTTATCTGTGTCACTTATGTCAGATAGGATTCTCTGATAAACGAGATTGTAATAGTCATCTTCGTACCCACACAGGGGAAAAACCGTATGTGTGTGACATATGTCAGAAAGGATTCTTTCGCAAGAAAGACTGCAATAGACATCTTTATACTCACACAGCAGAAAAAGCTTATGTGTGTGACATATGTCAGAAGGGATTCTCTTATAAAGGAAACTTAAATGCACACCTTCGTACACACACAGGAGAAAAACCTTATATTTGTGACATATGCAATAAAAGTTTTTCTCAGAAAGGAAAATTAAGTAGACATCTTCGTACCCACACAGGAGAAAAGCCTCATGTGTGTGACGTATGTCAGAAAGGTTTTTCTCAGAAAGGAAAATTAAGTAGACATCTTCGTACCCACACAGGAGAAAAGCCTCATGTGTGTGACATATGTCAGAAAGGTTTTTCTCAGAAAGGAAACTTAAATAAACATCTCCGTATCCACACAGGAGAAAAACCATATGTGTGTGACATGTCAGAAAGGATTCTCTGATAAAGGAGATTGTAATAGTAATCTTCGTACCCACACAGGGGGAAAACCATGTGTGTATGACATGTCAGAAAGGATTCTTTCATAAGAAAGACTGCAATAGACATCTTTATAATCACATAGCAGAGAAACCTTATGTGTGTGACATATGTCAGAAGGGATTCTCTTATAAAGAATGCTTGAATCTACATCTTCCTACCCACACAGGAGAAAAAGCTTATGTGTGTGACATATGTAACAAAGGTTTTTCTCAGAAAGGAAAATTAAGTGGACATCTTCGTAGCCACACTGGGTAAAAACCTTATGTATGTGATTTTTGTCTTTTCTCAGAAAGGATTTTCAGATAAACGACACTGCAATAGACATCTTTGTACTCACACAGGAGAAAGTTTTATGTGTGTGACATATGTCAGAAGGAATTCTCTCAAAAAGAAAACTTAATAAACATCTTCGTACCCACACAGGAGAAGAACCTTAATGAAAATATGCACTCAATGGATGCAATACCATACCTGCCAACTTGTACGGTTTGGCCGTACAATGTACGGATTTTAGCTTAGTTGTACGGTTATACGGCCGCAAGGCAAAATTGTACGATTTTTTGGCAAAGTTTAGGCTAATGTGATTTTATTTACTATGTTTTAAAATTTAGTGGTTTTGTGGAGTATTTTAAAATTTAAATCACCAATTGACGTTACGTCGAACGTAAAAACACCAGATCGTTTTATTTTCCATATTTACGCTAACTCCTCCCTCTCCCCTACCTTTTCTGCCTTCTTGCACTGATACGCTGTGTTACTGTTAACCCGAGAGGGAAAATAGGAATAGGAATTTCCTCCGATCTCCGATGCTGCGAAAGCTATGATTGGCTCACAGATTTTTTTTTCTCCCTCCCACCCGCGGCTTGGCTTGTGACGTGTTAGGAGAAGTGGGATGGGAGCGTTCGTAATCGACATGCCGAGTGGCCATGCTTTGGCAAAGTTTGCTGCTGCGCATGCACAGAGGTGGATGCGCATTCGTTTAGAAATATCTCCCTCCCAATACCGCTTGGCTCCCATCCATAAGCGCAAGCGTAAGAACAACTTTCAATCACAAACACGTGTTGATGAAATTGTCCAGTGTAGTTTGAAGTTATGAAATATTAATTTGAAATGTCGAAAATTAAACATAAACAAATATAATAAAGTTTTCCTTGAATCTTTTACAAAGGAATCTCCGTGTATCGTCAAATCGCGAAGGGGATGCAATTTTGCTTTTTGCTCCGTGTATAGGACCGACATCAAAATTGCGTATCAAACATGAATACTCTTGCTAAGTATCAAACATAAATAATCTTGCAGACAAATAATTTTCAGTTGTTGTTGTTGTGTGTGATTATGGCAACGCTACACTAGGGCGATCTGCCAGGGGGGTGCCTTGGTAGGAGGACTTTCTAAGGGGTTCTAACGCGTATTCACGTTACATCTGGAGAAAACCTACCAAAACTCCGGATCGACAGCCGCGCGATGGGACCCGAACCCGGGACCTTCACACTTCAGCCATCTACCATTTTCAGTGGCAGAACCATTTGTGCCATGGTGAGGCCAAATCATTTTCAGATATAGTTTATTTTTTAAATTTATTTCCAAATATGTGCTCACATGAAGTATGTTTAAATGATGTTTGCAAGTCAGGGATGAGCTTCAATCTCAATTTTGCAAATTGATAATTTACCCGAGGAAGTTCAATCAGAAGAAAGAATGGACAAAAAATGGGCTAAAAATTGAGATTGAGAAAATTAACAGCTGCTAGTGGGAAATTTAAATATGATCGAATGTTATGCTAAGCATATTGACTATACCACACAGTAATGCTGCTTGTGAATGTTTGTTTAGCAGTGTTAAGAAAAATAGAACACTATTTCATAGTATTTTGTCTAATGAAGACATTTTAATTGCAAAAAGAAACTCAAAGGCCATTGCTATTAGCAAGAGTTTGATAAGGATTTTTTAAAAGCAGCCAAATCAGCTACTTATGAACATTTGTACTCTAAAGATACCAAATAAATGCCCCTCCTTTCCTATATGTGCATATGTATTAAAAATAGTGTACTAAATTTGAATAGTAATTTTAAAAATTGTGTTTGATTACATTTTATCTTTAGTAGGCATATTTATTGCGTTACTGCGTGACACCGTGGTATTGTAAGATTTTCAAAAATTGCATGTTGGCAGGTATGCAATACTATGATTTATACAGAATGTAAAGATTGGGGAAAATCACAGAAGTCTGCATTCAGCTTTTGCCTCTTTTTTACTTTCCCTTTCAAAACCCTCTACTGTTTGCCTGCAGAAAACTGAAAGACAAGAGGGAATAAATAAGTGATTGGGAGAAATTCTTTAAAAAGATATATTGGGAGACTGAAAAACATACTGATTAACCAATCAGTATGTTTTTCTGAAATTCACTGCTCTGCTTTATTTTCTTTATCTGCAGTGAGTCAGTCGGTTCTGAAATCGTGCATCCATCATCACATATGCCAAGAAATGTTTTGGTTCCATGATGTCGCTATTATTTTTTTTTTCCCCTACCAACCTTGTTAAATCTAAGTTCTTCATCTTCTAGAAGCTGCTTCCAAATCTCTACAGTAAGAAATAATGAGCTCAAATCACTTTATAATTTATCAAGGAGAACAGATCAGATAAAATTGAAAGCTGTTTTTCTGGATTTAGAGTTTCTTCATAAATGCGGGGTACCCACCAGGAGCTTAAAAAAAAAAAAAGAAGAAGAAGACTTAAGGTATTAAATTAAGCATTGGGAACTTGTAATGCTTTTTTTGTTGAAAAAAAATCCTATTTTCAAATATCTAGCAACTTTTACTTCACTGCAGGCACCTAAATTGGTGAGGAGAAAAAGGCAAGTTTGGGTCTTTGTTATTTATCTTTCCTTTCTATGCTTTATCCACTGATTCCTGAAAAATCTCCCTAGGACTGCCTATCCACATGTGAAAGCTATCCCGAGGATTGAGCAGTGATTTAGTCATCATGATACAGTTTTATATTCAGGAAAAGTCTTGTATATGCATGTGAATTAGAAATGATTATGTAACCAAGAAGAAGGAACCTTCTTGGAGACCAGTGGCGGCTCGTCATTAAGGGCCAGAGGGGCCTGGCCCCACCAACTAAGCACCATCTAAATTAAAGTATCTTCCTATTATGTAAGACAGTTCTTTCTATAATTTACCTTCATTAAAAAAATACACGCGTTTTATTCTATTTTAATACTATCCATTAAAAAACGCACTTAAAAAAGCGATAGTTATATGATTTTCCCCCTATCTAAACCATGCATGGGCCATGGGCTGGCTCGCCCTGAATTGGGCGTCTCATCTCCGTTCATCAGGTTGACATATTTGGCATTGAGCACAAAAGCCATACTGACGCGGAATTAACTTGGCTTCCAAATGGCTTATTTGGCGCTGCCTTCTGGACCCAGATCTTCAGGCCCTCGCATGGTGATCTATACGACCGTACGGGGAAATTTCGGCAATCGGTAGCTATTGGCAAAATTTTCCGCTTAGGAGGAAATCATTTTTTATTTGCGTGATCGTATTATTTTTGCAGTGCAGTCAGATATTTTTCTGTTTTGTTTTCTTGATTTCCGAAAAGCGATGTATAAATGTCTTTTTTATATATGTTGATATTTATTTTAAAATAAATAAATCATCTAAAAATTATGAACAGGCAACTATAAAGAACACAAATATTAAATATTTAAATGTGGCTTTTTGTTTAGTAATAAAGTAAACTTTTCAATTTAACATAACTAGGTAAAAAATAGCAAAAGTTGTATAGTAATTGAAATTTTTTATTTGGGAATACCTTATTCCCCCGTACACGATATATATTTCGGTTACACACATAACCATCTTCAGTCGTTTCTGGATCTCTCACTAATGGCGGCTTCTTTTTATATCTTCTTCGTCGTTCTTCTTGAAAGTTCGATGCATGACGTCTTCCCATGATTGGTCGATTGTATGAAGCGTATCGTTGATGCTGCCCTCTGTCGTCAATATTTCTAAGCTCTCACGAATGTAGGCATATATACTATTTTTAAAGTTGGCTATTTTTTTAATATTTTTAAAATCAATGGTAATGGGCTCTTTCAAAGCAAAACGGGCTAGAGCGGTACTTTGTTTCTGGAGGTTAATGTCTTTAAAATGTTCGTTTTTTCGTTCTTTAATTTTCCTTTTTGTAACGCCGATGTAGCAATTTTCTTTATTAGTATTGTTTGACATAAAATTAATTTTATAGATCCCTGCGGTTTCGATGGGGTTGATTGGGTCTTTTTCCGATCTAATGAGCTGAAAGATTGTTTTATTAGGTTTAATTGGAATACGGAAGTTCTTTTTACTGGCGAAATTAGAAAGTTTATTGGCTATCCCTCGGCTAAAGGGGATAGCGGTAGTAAAACGTGGTTTATCTTTTTGACGGTTGTCTATAACATTTAATTTACGTTGCCTAGCTTTGAAAACTTTGTCGAAAATTTCTCGAGGGTAGGGGGCGTCTTGACATTGTTTCTTTTTGAAGGAGGTCGTTGTTAGAACACACTTTGAAAGCGCGGTCGATATAGGAACGAATAGCAGCAATTTTATAGTTGAAAGGGGTTTTAGATTTAAAATTTACTATATAGTTGTATAGTAAATTCGATAATTATTTGTCATTTGAGAAATTTTAAATACTTACGCTGTGTGCACGTGGGGATAGGTTGTTCTATATGTATATATATTTTCGCGATTTTAATTGGCACTATTTTTTTTTCGGGCCCCACCACTGAAACAGGTCATAAGCCGCCACTGTTGGGGACTGTAACATTTTCTCAAATATTAGTGATAGAAAATGAGGTACCTTAAATTTTGTATTTTAATCTGTATGCAGCTGCATGTGAAGGAGAATTGCCATATCTGAAAGCTACTCTAAAATTGACAAAATTTTCTAACTGAAAGTGCTCCAATCACTTATGGTTTACAAGATAACTACTGTGTAACATCTATTTTGAATCATCCATTATTGTCTATAGTCACTGAATAACAGCTGAGGTCTGTTATATTTGGGACACGCTGTACTTCCATTAATCAATGGACACATTTCTTTTTAGACCTTTATGTGAAATTTTTAAAGCATCATTCTCTGAAAATTGTAAGAATAAATTTAACTTCCATTAAATTTGTAATGTAATTTCAACCTTGTTTCCCCCCACCCCGAACTTTACGTAATATCTTCATGAATTTCTGTGCTATCGTTACAAAATTTTAGAAAAATATTAACAGTATATTTTAATTCCTCTTTGTGAGAGATCATTTTCAAGTTTTTATGATGCAAGTGATTCAAAACATCTTAGCTAATTTTTTATAGGTCACCTAAGTACCCTAAATGACTTTACCATCCACTCTGGTTCAAAATATGTTTTTACTAGAGTGACCAGACGTCCTGCATTTCGTAGGACAGTCCTTTTTTATCACGTCTTGTCCTGCAAATTGCATTACATACCAAAAAACGCAATAATGTCCCTTGCAAAATGTACTGCATTTTGTGTCAGTGATCACTTGTAGAGAAAATGAGCAGAATTCATGCATGGGTATCGATATACTGATATTTCAAGATAAATAGTTTTGATGCTTTGGCATTGATAAATTGTTATATTCAATAATCTTTTTATAAAATGTTGCCAGGCCATCTTAAGCGATAGACATTATAGTGGCATACGTTTGAGCAGAATGGTAGTTGCTTAAACTGTAGTGATTATTTCAATGATTATTTCTAGTTATCAGCCTATGAAAAGTTGGCAATTCTCCTCCCCTCCTGACTGCAAAGATGGCCTGCATTTTTTATCTCTGAATCTGATCACTCTAGTTCTTACCATTCTCAGATTCATCAAAAATTGAAAAGTGTCAAATGATAGTTCTATACTTATTGTGTAGGCTACTAAGTAAGAAATATTCTTAAAAGGTTAATGTTTTATTTATTGCTTTTCTTTTGTATTTTATGATGAAAAATGTTATCTATTAAATACTTTTTAATCTTTTAAACTATGTGTTTAGTTTAAAACTCCAATCATGATTATCACAACTCTTCTGAAACTAGAAATGTTAACAGCAACAAACAATTCGTGCAAATGAAGAGGACACACACGAGCTGTTGTATCTGCCTCCCAAATACTGTTCACAAATGCCCCATTCATCTTCTGGAACTAACATGAAAAATCAAGCAGTTTTTTTTACTGAAAAACATAAACTCACCTTAATAATTTGGCTGTCTATTTAAGCACTTGAAAATAATATTTTCAACATTTTTTTTTCTTTTTTTGTGCTTGTTAACATTTGTTAATTTGTCTTTTTGAACCTGTTAACATTTCTAAAAAGGAACTTCCATATCTAAAATTGAAAATGGCAAGTTGGTCTCAAACTTGGATGAAATTATGCTGCAAATACTGCCATCTTCTAGTATTCTTATTTCTAAGCAGTTCAAATAAACCTAGTGAATCATTTGTTATTTGCAAATAGAAATGGCAAGATACCAAAATAAATTCAAACCCCAGACCTTCGTCGTAATTACCTCAGCTGTAGAGGAAATTGGTGTGGGTGTAACATGCACAAACAAGAAAGAGGCATATTTGCAAGAAAATAACACATTTTTTGAGAATTGGATAATTTGTAATTAAAACTTAAGAAAAAAGACATTAGCTTAACATGTGATCATTTTCACTCTGTATGATTACACTTAAGTTCACTATTAACAAAGTTTCTTCAATTACACTTTTGGGCTCAATCTTCTTAACAGGACAATTATTGAGCAATTATACCTTAAAACTTAGGTAAGATCAGGCTTGCTGTGCAATATATATAGTAGATAAACATATTTCTTTAGCTGAGAGGTCTCACTAAAATGAGAAAATTAACTACTCATGAAATTCTTACTGATTGCACTCAAAAAACATATAAGCCGGCATAACACAAATTCTTGCAAAAAAAAAAGGATAAACAAAAAAGGTTTATAAAAAAGGGGACGGAATTCTAGGTATAAAAGCATCGTTAAGGGGGTTGAGGGCATGGTGCCTGTGCCAAAATGGTGCGAAGGAAACTAGAATGGAAGTGTCTGTGTGGGCGGCAGCATCTCAAAGGGGTCCTGGGCAGGCGAGCAGAGCGTTAAGGGTGTATGTCGAAGAAAAAAATCTCTGTTTTTAGTCTTGGTACACAAATTGAAATAAACTAATAGCACTATGGTCTCCAAAAAGTTCCAGAGGGTTCTTCATAAGCTGCTTTACACACTGCAATAAGCGAAAAAGCTGTAGCTTTTGTGAAATTTTCAAAAAATTCTTAAACATGGATCTGAGCTGCAAGATTTTTCGAAAAGTGACACGTTTTGCGAAAATTTCCGATTTTTAAGAATTTTTTCTAATTTTTGAAAATGATACACATTGATCGTTTATTTCAGTATGTAGTACAGCTTGTAAAGAGGCAGTTTCAAAACTTTGAAGTGCTTGGCATAATTAGTTTATTTGTTCTTATGTACCAAAATCACATGATTTTTTCTAACAACGCCGTTAAGGGAATTGTGTTGACAGATATAAACGAGGTATGTTCTCTCACTGAATAAAACTGGGAGTTGTTGGACGATATGATGACTCCATCAATCACAGCCCGGCAATCGAGACTAAGTCCTCAGCAATGGAAAAATGCCGGTCCCATGCGATTATGAAGCATGAAATGCAAGTATCACCTGTGTCATTCCGACGGCTGGGTCACCAACATCAGACAATTTCTCCCACCTCAGGAAGCTTGACTTAACTGGCGGTTCGTGCCTAGTGCAATACCTCATACAAGTGATGTAGAAAATTGTATAATAACCTAGTAATGTTTGGAAGGACTTTCTTACTATTACCAGAATGATGTTAGTGCAGAAATGAAACATTATTTGTATAGTGTACAAAGAAAAAATACTACACTCCCAATGCTGTTAATGATTTTCCTTTATGCTAGTTAGCTTAAGTTGTGCAGAACTAACTTTGACTGGTCTGTGTATGTGGAAAGGTTGGGAGGGGGTGACTCCGGATGTGCCCACACCGGGTGACACCATGCTTAGTGACGCCACTGAATAAACATACACCATAACTCAAAGCATATTTAGTACATGTTGGATATCTGTATCCCGCATTCTAGGGAGCTTCTGATATCTGATAAAATCAATATCCGGTGCAACCCTAGTTAGTATAAACTTTCTACTTTTATTTTTGATTTTCAGTGAACTATTAGCTTGTACTTCTTGTTTTCTTTTAATATCCCTGCAAGTTCGGAGATTCATTTATGGTACACCCTGTATTTGAACTCAATATTTCCCTTTCTTATAATTATTTTTATTAAACTATTTTTGCATTTTCTTTTAGATTTTACAATTCTACTGTGCATTTACAATTGCTTCTTGTGCCATGGAAAGTTTCCATTCAAGATTGTTGGATGTTTTAGAGAATAGATTGATTTGAACATAGATGAGAAGTGGATCGTTCAAACCACATGTGATGGATCCGTTTAGAAGTTCCGGTTATTCACTTTAAGGGAAAATTTAATATATTTTCAGCCATTTCGTACAAGCAGAGAAAACTTCATGAAGATTTACGGTTTTCTTTAATGAAAGTGAACTCTTACATCAACAAAGAAAAAATTTGGATGTCTTGTGCAATTCTTGAAAACATTCAGCACTAACCAAACATTACTGTGAATGAAACCGATTGAGTGAATTAAATATCTGTGCCTTCTACTTGAAGAAATATTTTTAAAAAGATTGCTTACACATGCATTGAGAAAAAAAACTCTTGCAAGAATAGTGTCTTACTAAGATTAGTTGGTTTATCTCTTGTACTAATTCAGTTTCATGTACTTCTTGTACTAATTCAGTCATAAAATTGTTCAACATTTCTCAGATGTTACTGTGGATCAACTGATAGAGTGAGTTAAGTACCTGTGCCTTCAACTTAAAAAGATTGTTCACTTGTATATTGGAAAAACCGTGCAAGAGTATTCTCTTGTTAAAATTTGTTGGTTTATCATTGTAATAAGTCACGTTCATCAGTTACCATTCTTCACCCATGGATGTAAAACCTTGCAACAGTGGTCCTTGCCAAGAAATGTTTCCTCAGCTTCCTTCTTCGAAAGTTGATTCTTGTACTGACGCAGTTAAAAAAACTTTTGAGTGTCATGTGTGTCAGAAAAACTTCCCTACACCGTTCAGTTTAGAGAGCCATCTTCGTACTCACACCGGAGAAAAACCTTATGTGTGTGACTTGTGTCAGAAGGGATTTTCTCTTAAACATCTCTTGAATTCACATCTCCGTACCCACACAGGAGAAAAACCTTACGTGTGTGACATATGCTATAAAGGTTTTACTGAGAAAGGACAATTAAATTCTCATGTTCGTGTCCACACAGGGGAAAAACCGTATGTTTGTGGCATATGTTATAAAGCTTTTTCTGGGAGTGGAAAATTGAAAAGGCATCTTCATACACACACATTAGAAAAACCATACGTTTGTGACTTGTGTAATAAAGCTTTTTGTGAGAAAGGAAGATTAAATATACATATCCGTACCCACACAGGGGAAAAACCTTATGTGTGTGACATATGTAAGAAGAGTTTCTCTGTGAAGAAAACCTTAAACATGCATCTTCATACACACACAGAAGAAAAACCTTACGTTTGTGACATATGTAAGAAAGGTTTCTGTCATAAACAGAGCTTTAATGCACATATTCGTATGCACTCGGGAGAAAAACCGTATGTATGTGATATATGCAAGAAGCAGTTCTATCTTAAACACCATTTGAGCAGTCATCTTCGTGTTCACAGAGAGAAGAAATATATGTGTGATAGATGTATGAAGGAATTCTTTCTGAAGGCACAATTGAATGAGCATTTTTGTACCCACACATAGTAAATACCTTATGTGTGTTTCTCAAAAAGGGATATTGTAATAAACAGCACTTGCATGCACATCTTCATGCCGCTCTGCAAAAAGCTGTATGTGTGTGACATGTACATTTTGTGAAGGACAACCTTGAAGAGGCATTTCTATGTTCATGCAAGATAGGAACCTCACATATGTGACATGTGTAGCAAAATTTTCTTTGCCAAAGAAAAGTTGTATCAGCATTTTTGTAACTATTACAGTTGAGAAAATGTGTGCAAAACTTACATTTAAAAAAAAAGGAAAGAAAAAACCCTGCTAAACAAAATTTAAATAGACATCTGTGTACCCTCATTTTTTACATTTCTTTTTTCAAACTCAGTGGGCAAAAAGGCAATTTTCCATACACATTGCACTATTTTCTTTCTGTACTTTTAAAAGGGCACTTTGCATGTACCTTCCACTAGGTATTTCTTTCTGTGTTGTATATTGTAGAACAAAACACTTATTACAAAATGTATTATATCAGACTTTGGGGGGGGGGTTGAAGACTGGGCCATGCATTAAATTATCTGTTGTAAATCCTTGCCAGTTGAGAGCAAATAAAAAAAAAATTGCATGACTTTGTGTGAAAGTAAATACAGAGAGTTGTCACACATTTTTGTAACGATTTTGATTTTCTCCATGAAGTTAAATATCAATTTAAAAATAAAAATGTTATTGGCATCCAATTGTAATAAGGCTTATTTATTGTCTGCTGCATTAAAAATATTCTTTGCTTTAAAATGTTGCTGAAAAATAAACAATGGATCGAAGGCTATAGTTTTGCGCTATCCGAAGAGAAATACTCTTATTCAGTTATTTAAAAAGAGATGTCAAAATCATGGTTTTAATATTTCTACACGTAAAATAAGTGACATAATTAATCTGAAAGGAAAGAAACTTCAAAGTTTATATTTCACTGGGGGAAAGGCAAAATACGCATAACTAACAAAGGTATGCACACCTCTTATTAAATTTAAAGTCGCATCTCATGTTTTAAAGGAAAATCCAACTACCCAAAATAGGTACTGTGAACAAAATTATAAAATCCAATTTAAAGTTAATCAAAGCAAAAAAACACAATGCTTATCGCCTAATGCTGAAACATGTTTGTCAGTGTAAGACTATGTGTAGATTAATTTAAAAGCAAATTGACGGATAGTTAAAATCATTTAAAAACAGGTAAAAACACATTAAAATCCGTATGTAGCACTATCGGTGGCGGCCACCACCCTCTTCAGCATAGGTCTTGGTTCCAAATGGCCAGCTCTCTTCCTCAGTAGGGCGTTCCACCCAGGATCGATCTGCGCATGCGTCATATCATTCACAGCGCCATCTGTGGTTATAATCTGTAGGGCTTTCATATTTAGGGCATAATAACTGTTTTTGTAATTGGCGAGTTTTTGGCTATTGTTAAAGTCAATTTCTATGGGGTGTTCCTGGGCTATTTTTGCGAGGGCAGTAGTGGTTTTATTGAATTTAATGTCAGTTTGATGTTCCTTTTTTCGGTCTTTGATTTTTCGTTTTGTCATGCCAATATAGTAGCCCTGTTTATTGGTACTATTGTCTGTAAAGCTTAGTTTATAAATACCGGCGGTTTCATCACGATTGATATTATCTTTATCACTGCGAATGCGTTTGAAAATATTTTGATTGGGTTTTATGGGGATTTTGATATTTTTCTTTGCGGCTTCATTTGTGATTTTTAGGGCGGCTCCCCTGCAGTAGGGAATGGCATTGGTAAATTTGAGTTTCGGATTTTGATAGTTATTACTTTGTTCCAGTTTTTTGATTCTCTTTTTATAAAGGTTTTTTACTATTGAATTTGGGTACCCTGCATTTTTACATTGTGTTTTGATAAACTGGAGTTCTTCATTGAGGAGTGTTTCGTTTGAGCATACTGTAATTGCGCGATTAATATAGGATCGTATGACGGCTATTTTAAATTTGTATGGAGTTTTTGAATTAAAATGAAATGATGAATAATATTAATACTACAGTTTTTAGAAAAGCCACCAATAATAACGAAATAGTTTCAAGCTCACCAATTACAAAAACAGTCACTATGCCCTAAATATGGAAGCCCTACAGATTATAACCACAGATGGCGCTGTGAATGATATGACGCATGCGCAGATCGATCCTGGGTGGAACGCCCTACTGAGGAAGAGAGCTGGCCATTTGGAACCAAGACCTATGCTGAAGAAGGTGGTGGCCGCCACCGATAGTACTACATACGGATTTTAATGTGTTTTTACCTGTTTTTAAATATGTGTAGATTGTTGTATGAAAATTATTTGGAGGGTGAAAAATGGAAATATGTAGTTACAGTTGATGAATCTTGGATATATTTATCCGACTGCAATAGAAAGAGATTGATTTACTACTGCAAAAGAGGAGGAAAAAACTTAGCAAGTTGGTTTAGAGAAAATAAGGAAAGTTTTTCTAAATGTTTTATGGTTATTACTGGATTTTCTTCCAATAAGAAAAGTAGAAAAGTCAAAATTAATTCGAATCACTGTGTTAAGTTCCAGCAGAATAAAGTTGCAAGCCATATATCTAAATCCGCTGCTCTGTTTTTTGATAAAATGAGAAATGAAACTGGTATTGAAGCTATTCCCTTTAAATGCATCCCACCCAAGTCCCCTGACGTATCTCCTATAGATTACTGTGCATTTGGACTTTTAAAACAAGCTCTTTATAAGCGGCATCCCAAAACATTGGGTGGATTCTGGAAGATTGTGAAGGAGGAGTGGAACAATATCAGCCTTGATGTTTTAAGAAAAGGACTTATCTTGGAAATCAAGATGTAATATGATAGTTCAAAGAAAGGGCTACCAGATTGAACACATTAGAAAGTAAAATGCTTATATTTATTTCTATATATATCTTTGCAAAATCGTTACAAAAATGTGTGAACACCCTCTGTATTGAGGGTGGAGCAGCCATGTTTTTCCATGTTAAAAAAATAATGATTAATTTTGTAAAACATTCCAATTTGATAAGTAAATGCTTTAAAAAGAGTCCAGACTTATTTTTTCTTTCTATTAAGAGCAGGACACATGGACACTAGAAAAAAGGGCAGGGTGCACATTGACACTTAAGAAAAGGTGGGCAGGGCATGCCTCTTTTTGAAAAATGCCGAACATGAAATATTGTGTGTGTGCATTAATGGGATAGTTTTAGGGTTATGTTTAGCCTTACACCCTTTAAAAGGTTTCTCATGTTTTTCTGCAGAAAACAGAGTTAGAAATTAAGATATTAAAGTGAGGTGCCAATGGCGCCCAACTATTTTATCTTAGTTGCCAAAATGATCTACTAAGGCTTAATTTTGAAATTATGTGTAGTCATTCAAATATCAAATCATAGCGAGTACGAATACTAATTAACGTTTGATTACTAAATATATACATGTGAAAGTAGGAAAGTAAATAAGTAAAATGTTAAATGCTGGAAAATACTGCAAACGAAATAATAATGATAAAATTACTGCCATATTAAAAAAAAAATAAAGTGTGAGCTGTAAAATACTGTTCTTTTATAAAATTCTGCATTCTATGCAGGCTCTCTGTGCCATCCATACGTGCAAGGTCATGTGGCATGCGCCATCGCCAAGCTAAAAAGGCTTAAAGGGGAAAAAAGGAAACAAGCAAACAAAAGAAACCCAAGGAAAAAAAATAATTTTACTAAATAATAATAATAATAATCTAACATTTCATTATATTTATGGCAAAAACAGAGCCTGACTATCACATGGGTAAGCGAGGCACTAGCCTGGGGTCTCAAAATCAGACAAATTACCCTATATAAATGAGATTTTTGATAATAATGACTTATTCCATGTAATTCTGAGTAGGTTAATATGGTTTGAAGGGTAATTGGTGATAAACCTTTCGTAAAATTCCGAATGTGTCAAGTATGTTATAGCGATTGCCGTTGATCATTATGCTTTGCTAAGAATATTTTTTTAAGTTAGGCATAAAAAATAACGACCAGGTATTATTTCATGGTCATCCAACTTAAATTTCTGGGTGCAAAATACGACTAACGACGGCTTATTTCTAACCCTGGCAGAAAATCTAATTTTTCTTGGGTGGGCTCACTTTATCTCCTGCTGTGGGTGCCCATACCTATGCGCAGTAAGGGGCCATGCCCTCGCCCCACCAGCTTCCATATTTCCATTATGATTTATGTTGAGGTATAATGTTGAAGTGATTCAACACTAAACATTAATATATCTCTGGGGTAGGATCCTTGACTTCCCCGCCCCCCTACAAACAATCTTGGGCCCCCCTGTTTCCCCAGACAGACCAATGGATGCAAGGATGTGCTTAGGGTTTTAGCAGCCCTGAACAAAAAATAATTACAGGTTTTTCAAATTTCTCAACTTGCTAAATTGTGGGTCTTTATCTCCCTCCCCCTCCCAGTAAAAAACAGCAGCTGCTATTAATTAACATTTGAATATAATACATTTCCATAATGTAAAAGCTGCATTCTAGCTACTTAACCCTTTGAGGCGCAACCCTTTCCCAATGCTGAAAAAAGGGCAGCCGTTGCCATCGCTCGACTTAACGACCAGCAAGATGGCGGACGATCGAAACGTTCATCGCGTGCCATAGATCTAGAGACCCTTCTTTGATGCAGCTTGCACAGCCAGCTGCATCAAAAAAGGGATCAGGGGGGATCACTTTTAATCAGGGCCCACAGTTGTCAAGATTCTAGTAAAATGTGCCTCATCCATTGCGCTAAGACTATCATTCTGAAATAATCGCCTGGTTTATGAACGTATTCTGAAATAAATATATTGCATCAGGAAATAGGAAATTTTTGGGATGCAGCTTCACAAGCTGTATTATTACATTATAAGAAAGGATAAATGTAAGCCAGCTATACCAGTGACGACAGCTGGCTGTGCCCGCGCACAGCCAGCTGTAGTCAGAAAAGGATCTCTAGATCTGTGGCACGCGATGAACGTTTCGATCGTCCGCCATCTTGCTGGTCGTTAAGTCGAGCGATGGCAGCGACTGCCTTTTTTCAGCATTGGGCAATCTATCCAGCTGTTCTCGCGTTCTTCCATTTTTCAGCAGATGTCTGCTGTTAAAAATAATCGTGACCATTTTTTGACGGGAAATGACGTGCTTAAAAAGTAAAGGATTCTCGTGGAGCTATGTCACCCGCAACTATTTTTATAGAAATCCAATCTATCCTTCGTGACTGGCAACAGTCAAAACGTCAGAGTTGGGTGTTCCCAGAGTGGCATCACTGCGCGTTAAAGGGTTAACATGCTGTCAATTTGAAAAAAGAAAGCTATGCATGAAATTTAAAAATTCTCATTTAAAGCATTGTTTGAATCAACTCTACAGGGGGGAACAAACAATGTGAAAAATTGCTGTCTTTTGACTAGCATCTAGGAAGAAGAAATATTTTATATCCTTCCTACTCTATTGCGCTTGAGCTTGGCCTTCGCTTCCAATCTCGCCGGGAGTTGTTTGGATTGGGTTGCTATAGTTAACCCCTTAATCTTCGCTCCCGTCAAAATCACGGGCTAAGCTTTCTCCCTCTATTTCTCGTGCCCGTCAAATTTCCGGGCAATACTGTTCAAAAAAATTCGCTAGAAAGATAAAAGCGTTCCAATTCTGATGCACGGATTTTTTTGTAATATATAATTTTACACAACAGATGACAATACCAGAGTATTTTTAACTTAATTCGGAGATAGTTTACTTTTAAATACATGGTAGCAGTACTCAAACACACGTGTATTTGTGATATGCATTATGCAATCTTAGCTTACTTTTTTTTTTTTTTTTTTTTTTTAATTTATGTTCAAAGAAAATTTTAGAAATGTTTACTTATTTTACGTAGTAAGTTTAATAAAATTTTCTAGTGTTTAAAACATATATTTTTAATGATTCTCTGCTTACTACAAAATGCACATTCAGTCACAATGACCCTGAATGTTGGCTTTACCTAAAAAAATTTTTTTTTTCTCTAGTGCTTAAAATGTCCAAAACCTTAAAATGAATAAATATACTATATGTGCACTTGTTTTATACAATTTTCTGGAATAAAAGAAATAAGCACTTTTATGACCATTTTCTTGAAAATAATACGAAGGTTGGTGCAGTTATGCCTTTTCCTTGAATTATAAAGTACTAGCTGCGTGCCCGTTCTTCGCACGGTAGGAAACGAAAAATTTCCTCACATGTGTAATTCGAATAATTCCAGTGATGTGGAATCTAGAAAAAGCAAAATTATTTCACTCTTGACTTAAAATTTGCGTCATATATGTAATAACCTGAGATCATTGCAATATAATGACACACACACACACAAAAAAAAAAAAAAACTATGTCAGCGTCATTCGGTATCAAAAAAGTGAAAATGGACCGTTTGCAGTGAACTTCTCACTTTCAAAATGTCTTATTTCCGCAGACATGCTGTCTTTTAGGTTCACGTTTTAGCGTTAAATACCTCAGACACTACATGAAATGGACATTTTTTTTATTTTAAAAATACGTCACCCTCTCTTGGAACCCTTTACAAAAAGAAAAGAGATAAGAAATAAGACTGCGCTTTTTATAAGGGCTTTAAAATTGTTTTTCTAGATTGTGCTTTTTAATTTTCTTCTCACAAATAAATCCAGTATTTATAAAAGGAAATCGAGCGAAGCAAAGCAATCGTCTGCTCGCGGGACCCGTTTTTATTTATTTTTTTCAACTGCCAATTTTAATCATTGTTACTGTATCCATGACAACCAAACCGCAAGATATCAAACCGAAACTCATAAGCAGGTACTACTGAAATGAAAATCCTTCTTTACTTAAAAATTCGTAAAAATTCTCCTAATTTATATTTCCCCCCCCGTTCTTCTTTTAAAAGTGGGCGAATTGTGTGCTCCGTCTTTTGTTCAAATATAAAAAAGTTATGACAGATAGAATTCAAGATGCAGCAGTTTAAAAAATATTTTTCGAAAGTCAGCGTCAAATTTAATTTTATTTGAAAAATTCCCAAAAATCTGCAAATTATGTTACACAGTCCGAACAAATAGTTTTTAAAAGAAAATTTTCTCCTCTGTACGATGATATAAATATCGTTTTCTTGCGAACGCAATTACCGGCGTTATTATGTATTACGCAAGAAAAATCGCTAAAAATCGGACAAAACATAAAATAAAACATTTTCTAATTCGAATTTCGAAAAAATCGCTTCGACGTGTGTCGAGACCCGTCTTGGAGAATTTCCGTACAAAATTGGGTAGGTCTACGATCACCCGTTTCGGAGCTACGCGAGACACAGACAAACGGACAGTTTACACTCTGTTTTATTTATATAGATAATACGTACCCAGGCTGAGGTGCAGTTTTCAGTTATGAATCCGGAAGTTTGATTACTTTGATATCCAGGAATTCAACCATTTTTTAGTGGCTCTGGGCGGTTGACCAGTTTGACTTCCCCTAAGCATGACTCTGAATGTGTGACTCGTTCAAGGAAGGATTTCCTCATAATTAAACTCTTCAATAAACATTACCGACATTTATTGATTTATTACTTTCTGAACATGTACCATGTAAGGAAAGTATTGTCATCATGAAAAAATTTGACTTCGAGATTTTGTGTATTGACACGTTTTGAGGTCTTCTGAATTCATTTATGTTGTTTTTACGAGATGTATGCATGTATGTGAGTGAACACGATAGCTCCTAAATGGAGCATTCGATGGAGCTCAAATTGGGTCTATATGTTATAAACCACCATCATAATACCTGTATTGATTTTGGTGTGTATAGGACTTATAGTTTTTCTATAGGGCTACGTCGTATTTAAAGATTTCTTTTACATTATGGCCTATGGGGAGAAATTCTTGAAAGTGCACAAGCATTTAAACGGCGCATTCGATTGAGCTTCAATTTGGTATATATGTTTGAATGATTCATCGATTAAAATTGATTTAAATGCTTGGTAATGATCTTAATCGTAAAGTCGAGTGGAGTCACTTCAGATTTTTTTATAACAATTAACCTATGCACACAAGAAAAAAGCCTTGTTTACATGACTGGTAAGAAAAGTATTTCCCAGAATGAAAAATTGTGAATGCTTGTATCCACACTCGGCAGAAATCATAGGTCTGTAAAATATCTATTAAACAGATCTGGACTTGTGCCCCTGTAACTGAGGAACCAAATGTATGTAATATGAGTTAGAGGCATTTAAGAAAATATTCTCTAACGAAAGAATTTGTACAATCACAGGAGAGCACATAAAGCGAACGGTGGGACTGCACGGGGCACCAAAATACATTACTGCAGGGATGGGAAAATGCCGGCCCGCAATCGGTAACTGCCATCTACGTAAATAAGGCCTTCGACGAACAAATTCGGTAGGTAATTGAAACGTTCTGCTTCCTATATAATGTTTCAAGCGTTGCCACTGCTTGTATAAGTCGAGAAATATGTTGAGATTTCGAGACTTTAGTACACATAAGGGCAACCCGCGGGCCATATGTGGCCTGCCACGGCTTTTGATCTGGCTTGCAGAACATATAAACCCGTATAAACCATTCTAAATCCCAATTATATGGCTCGCGACTTCGCTAACATCTCGAAGTTTGGCCTGCAGCTTTACAAAGGTTTCTCATACCTGCTTTATTAGAGCACTCAAAAGAAACCTAGTTTCTCTTTGGACGCCCAAAGATGCAGTGGAAAGCGTATTTTCTTGGTCATCCCTGATAGAGATGAGACGGGCTCTGTAATTCACAATTGCATTTGGGCTCGGGCTCGTGAAAAATTTCACCTTTATTGAACATGCTCCTTGAAAAAGATTCTTAAAAGTGATTAATGGGGACAATAAAAGTACTTAAAAAAAAAAATAGCAGCATGGGCGCCTAGAAGGTGCGTGAAGCTCTTTGGGTATTTCAGAACAGTGGCTTACTTATGCTTAGTTAGTCATGAGATCGGACATTATTTGATAAACATGGATATAAAGAATTAGAAAGTGCATTGAGAGTTTGCAACTCTATTTGTCTTTAATTTGCGCAAACGGCAAAATTTATTGTATTCTATCAATGAGGTAATTAAATTTTTTTTTATCTTTAGCTAAAATTTCAGGCTCGGGCTCCGAATTAAATAATATTCCTCGGGCTCTGGCTTCAAAAAATGAGCCCAAACTCATCTCTAATCCCTGACTCTCCGCAACAGAGCTGACCACCAAACCGATAGATATGAGACGGGCTTTGGCTTTGAAATTCACGATTGTGCTCTGGTCTGAGGAGAAATTTGTCCTTTATTGAACATACTTGTAAACAGATTTTAAAAAGCGATTCATGAGGGAAATAAAATAATAATTATTATTGGATAAACTTGAATATAAAGAATTAGAAAGTGCATTAAGAGTTCGCTATTATATTCAGAGCCTAATTATCACACGGGCAGGCGGGGCAATAGCTCGGGGCACTGGAAAAATAAGGGCCCCCAAATCTCCCGATTTATTGTTATTGTTACGAATTTTCGGGGCAACCCGCTGCTCTGGGGCTTAAAAGGGTTTAAAATTCGTATTCTGCGCTTCAAACAGATAAATTTTGCTTTTTGTTGCATCAAAATCGGCCAATTAGAACCGGAGATAAGGAGGTTTCGCTTTCCCATATGTTTTTCTATGGGGCTTCTAGAAATCTCGAGAAATATTAGTCCTAGGGCTTCGATCTCTTCACATTTGGGGACTTATTTTTGGTTCCAAATTTGGCGATATTTCTCCAAAAGTCGCCAAGCTTGGCGACTTTTGGTCATTTGGCACGGTTTTTGGTCATTTGGCGCGATTTTCCCAATGCGGCCTGGAAGTTGTTTTTCCTGCATTAAAAACGCATAATAACCTAACATTTCTCTTCTATGACGTAATCAGAAGTCCCGTTTTATCTGGAATCTTCGAGGAATATACTTTTCTAGAAACTGCTCGCAGCTTCTGCCTCCTCTATAAATTCCACCAGCGCACTGCCCCGACAGTTCAGTGCGAGTTGAACGTTCAGTGTGTAAGAGAGCGCCCGTATTGTGAAAGCTCTCTGAGCGAGTACGCTTGCTTTGTGAATTGATAGTGCTATAGAAGCTGTGTTTTTGCTTGCTTTATGAAGGTGTTTTTAAAGTGCTGTGTGTAAATTCTTCATTGCTGTGTCTTAAGGGATTGTGTACGATATCCCTTGAATATTTCAACTGAATTTTTGCCTGTGAAAGTGACTTATTTTTGTGTGAGAAATACAGCATTTGTGAGAGCTTCCGATCTAAGCGGATTGTTAAAAGCAAGTTACTGCTAGATTGTGCTTGTGAATTTTGTACAGCTGATTGTTCTACGAAGTTCTAGAAGCAATAAAGTTTGTATTCCATCCTGACAAGTGACTTTTTACTTGAACTTTTTACACCAACTGGACTTTAGAACGACGAACCCCGGAGTAGCAGAGTAATTCCGCAACATTATGATTTATTATATATTCATATATGCTGCAATATAATAAATTTTTTGCAATTAAATTTTCTTTGTAATATCTATAGCATAATTTTTAACAATAAATGGACATGGAGATTTATTTTCTGTTTCTAATTCAATGGTCTTTAAGACTCATGGATCCATAAACAAGAAGTTAGGAGTTTTTTTAAACGTACGGTATGGCCATATATATGCTAATCACAAAATATCCATTAGTTAAAAATTTTTATTTCGTGATGAAGGAAAGAAAATTCAACTTTTTGGTGTATCAAGAAAATTTTTTGGAGTGGGGAAACTGCACCCATGCCTCGTAATTGCCATTCTGGAATTTGCGCACCCATCCGCTAATAATACAAACGGACTAAAAAATATTAAAATCACTTTTAAATACAGTCTTGTTCTATATAAGTATAAATAAATAGGTAATTTTTTATTCAACTTTAGTATTCTTTAAAAATATTTTATTTTTATTTCGGGAAAATGCAACTGCAAACAAAAATAAATTAAAATGCTTATGATAGTATAGGGGCCCCAAAATAACTTCTTGCCCCGGGGCCCCGACCACTCATGATCAGTCTCTGATTATATTTGTGTAATTTACTTAACGGAAAAATTTTATTATATTCTATCTCGAAAAAACGGTTTATGTACATCAATTGCAGAATAATTTGTTTTACTTACGAGTGTGTCGAGTGTTTTGTTTATAAATGATATAAAAGTTTTTTTAGAATCAGAATGGCATCCAATAGAAGAAGAAAAGTGGATGCTGAGTGCCGGTCATTTAAGGACGGATGGACTCAAAAATATTTTTTCATCATGTTTAAAGATAAGCTCATGTGTCTTATCTGCAATGAAACACTTGATGTTATTAAAGAGCGCCATTTCAAGCTTGAACACGGTATTACGATTTATGCTTATCATTACTGAAGAAGAGATCCAATCCGAAACTGAGTCACTATCAAAACAGCTCCGAAGTCAGCAATTTTTTTTAAGCAATAGGATGCTACTGCGACGAACGTGACTAAGGTAATTTACACGATCGCTTACAAAACTGCAAAATCTTATAAAATATTTGGTAAAGGCGAATTCGTTTGGAAGTTGTAGCCGATGTTTTGTGACCAGATAAAGAGAAACGTTTTAATCTATCGCGCTAAACCGTAACATTAAGGATTTAGGAAATTACCGAACACCAGTTAGTTCACAGACAATTTCAAGAATTCCTTGCGTCTATAGAATCAAACTATTCTGACTTGCTGTACCATAATAAGGTCTGGTGGCTAAGTGCTGGGCAAGTTTTTGAATGAGTGTGGTAGTTAAAAAATTAAAATAATAGAATTTTTGTGACAGAAATCGAAGTTCGGGATGACAATGACTTAAAAAGATTGAAGACCAGCTTCGGATTTTGAATTTTTTTCTCATTTAATTTGGATACTTAATGCAATTAAGTAAAAGTATCCCACACAAAAATATACTTCTTGATTATCCATGGGCCCAAATAAAGGCGTTCAAGTTAAAGCTATTTTTGTTTTCGACTCAAATATCACAAGGAAATTTCACTCATTTACCCAAGCTACAGTCAGTTGCTAAATTGACCCCTGAAAAAGTTAATTTTTATGCTGGCCTATTAAATCACTTGGAAAACGAGTTCAACGGGAGTTTTGAAGATTTTAAAAAGGTGGATGGTGATTTACAAATATTTCCTCCTCTATTTGCTCTAAATTGCTAGGAGATTGAAGCCGACTACTAACTTCAAATGTTTGAACAACAATGCAACGATACGCTAAAGGAGCTGTTTAACAATTCATCAAAGCTTGATTTCTACCGAAGTCTCAATTCCCCAATTTGGCAAAACACGCTTATCTAAAACTATCTGGATGTTTGGGTCTTCATGCATCTGTGAGCAGATGTCTTCAACAATGAATCTCCGTAAAAGCGAGGAATAGGAATAAGGTGACCGACGGACATCTTGAGTTAAGAATTACTTTTATTAGTAACTTAAAAGACAAATTTCAACGAGATGATTAAAGGACACTCGAGATTTCATTTCTAACATGGACCTAGAACGTCCAAACCATAAATTAAAAAATAAATCTATTTGCTAAATATTTTAATTATTTTGTACGACCTTCCCTAAATCTATTTCCTCATAACTGCCTTTATTTTATATAGTAAATATGAAGAACGTAGATGCAAGTGTCACACTATCCACTTTTTAAAGTACTAAGTTATTCCGATCACCGTGTTCGTCTATTTCAGGCTAATCGGACGGTGATAGTGATTTGGATCATAATGAACATATTGTTGCAGAACTACTCTGCTTGTTTCTGGGTTCGTCGTTCTAAAGTCCAGTTGGTGTAAAAAGTTCTTGTAAAACGTCCACTTGTCAGGATGGAACAGAAACTTTATTTCTTCTAGAACTTCGTAGAACAATCAGCTGTACAAAATTCACAAGCACAATTAAACAGCAACGTGCTTTTGACAATCCTCTTAAGATCTGAAGCTCTCACAAATGCTGTATTTCTCACACAAAATAAGTCACTTTCACAGGCAAAAAGTCAGTGAAAATATTCAAGGGATATCGAACACAATCCCTTAAGACACAGCAATGAAGAATTTGCACACAGCACTTTAAATACAGCTTCGGGAAGCAAGCCAAAACACAGCTTCTATAGCACTATCAATTCACAAAGTAAGCGTACTCTCTCAGAGAGCTTTCACAATACGGCTGCTGACTCACACTGAACTCTCGGAGCAGCGCGCTGGTGGAATTTATAGAGGAGGCAGAAGCTGCGAGTAGCTTCCCGAAAAGTCTATTTCTCGAAGATTCTATATAAAGCGAGAATTTTGATTACGTCATAGAAGAGAAATGTTAGGTTATTATGCTTTTTTAATGCAGGAAAACCAATTTCCAGGCCCCATTGGGAAAATCGCGCCAAATGACCAAAAAATAAGTCCCCAAAACTGAAGAGATCTAAGCCCTAGGACCAATATTTCTCGTGTTTTCTAGAAACCCCATATATTTGAATGGGAAACCGAAACCTCCGTATCTCCGGTTCTAATTGACCGATTTTGATGCAACAAAAAGCAAAATTTATCTATTTGAAGCGTAGAATACGAATTTTGAACTATTTTAAGCCCCAGAACAGCGGCTTGCCCCAAAAAATCGTAACAATATTAAGTCTGAAAAAGAAATGTTGAAAATCTTGTTTTGATGCAAAACTCTCATTATCCAACAACTGTATTGCGTTAAAACTTGCACTCTCCAAATTCAACCAATCGGGGAGGCTTGAAAAGGATCTTGAGATTGTTTTCTTACATCAATCGATGTTTTTTAAGAATAAAAGAAATCTTTTTAATAAATGTTTTTTCCGAGTTTTGTGTGCGCAATTTTTATTTTTTATTATCCTAAAAAAACATAACTAATGTTCAGATATTTATTGGTCCTTTCTGTTTTAAATTCATAACTATTGTGTTTTTTAAGTAACACTACACATAAAAAGCTTGAAAAGGCAATGAGTGTGAGTTTTTTCATCTACATCCTTCATAAGTGAAACGGCTGAGTGGTCGGACACATGCTTTGAGCCCCGAGCTAGGCCTGCCCTTAGTTTCGGTGAGTAGCCGTGGTGGACTTTTTGCATTGAGCTACCGGCCTGACTGGCAGCTGCTTTTTGGTACTGTTTGATTATCGATTAAATAGAAACATAAACATCCGGTTTAGAGGCGTAAATGGGCGCATCCATTAGTTGGTGGGGGGGGGGTGCCAGTCAGGCGTGCGCTTGCTGTTAAATTATTCAGGAGCAGTTTTCAAGAAATAACGATTTCTTTACTGTGATGATATTTTAAAACTTGCAATGTACCAGTTTATGCATTTAAAATAACTCAAACCAGATTGTTGATTTGTGATATAAGTAGTAAAAAATCTACAATATGCGCTCGCTTTTTTCCCTCCTCGACCGGTTATTTGGATTCACCTTTATTAGCAGCTTGCCAATGTGCCATGCCAAACGCAGACAAACAGTAATCCGCGGGACACAGATATACCCCCCCCCCCCACTCCGATATCCTCGTGGCTGTGACTGCGGATATCGACTTCATTTATTTAACACTCCTGCCTTAGGTTACACATTTCATTGAAATTTTAACAACTTTTCAAACAGATTTATCCAGCAGCAGAGATCACGAAGTCTCTTCTCTTGATGGCGTCGACACTTATGTTATTTCGGGTCGCATTATTTATGTTAGTCACATGGTTCCATGAGCGCGCACAAGGGGGCCAAGGTAGGGCACTTGCCCTCCCTAGACTTTTAGATTAATGTCTCATGATGTATACAAATGGCAAAACCAGAACCACATTTGTTAAAAGGTTGAAATTTGTCCCCCTCTAGAAAAAATTTTTGGATTTTGCCCCCCTCCCCCTAGAAAAATTCCTATGGGCGCCCATGCATGTTTCAATAAAGATACATTAAATGGCGAATAAAATGCCAAGGTCTTATAGTTCCTGAAAATTCCTGAGAGCTATGAGACGGGAGATACAGTGGAACTTCTCCGGAGCGACTACTCTCGGTTCCGCGAAAAATCGGTCGTTGAGAGTTCTGGGGAGGTGGTCGTTCAAAGAAGTATAAACATTTGGTAGCCAAGAGAAACGCTAAAAGACATTGTTTGTCTTGTTATTCATGAAATTGTATACTAATACATAAGTACTAGTTACGCAAACATATTTTTAAATTTCAATTTTAGTAAAATATATCGAAATTTCGGATTGGTTTATTCTTTTTTCTCTTTCTGAGGGCGCGTTCGAGAATTCATCGGTTGTGCACCGGTAACACCGGTGCACGACCAGAGCGTTCGAAAAGGCGGAGCGTTGGGCGGTGCTCTGGAATTAACCGCGTTCGAAAACGTTTCGGTCATGTAGCTGTTGTCTGCTCAGCGTGACCAGAGCGCAACCAGAATGACTCTGCTAGCGAGGTGGGTTATTCCGGTTATTAGCGTAGTGTTGCCAATGTTTATTTTTGTTTTCTTGGCTTGGAATTGCATGTGGTGAGGATGACCGAAACCGGTTGACAACCGTGACGTCACTTAACCGAAGAATGACCGCAACCGGTAGCACCGGTGCATAACCAACCGGTGAATTCTCGAACGGGCCCTGAGAGTACTTCTCTATCTACTTTATTTCTTACAGCTGAGGATTCTGCTGATTTCTATGCTGGCGCTGTCCTACGACGAAGGTTACCTTACACCGGACAGAACCCCACAATGTAAAAAAACGCCCCCTATCTTGCAAAAGTTACAGCAGCAGCATGGATTATCCCTAAAGACTGTGAAGGAAGTCATCTTAGCTCCAGGTGAGAGCGTTTACGAAAATAACTCCCCCTCCCCCCCCATGTGCAATATCTGTTTATTTAGGATCCAATTTTTTTTTTAATCGAAAAATGTTTCCGTAACAAATTAGCTTTGCTTTTTTTCAAAAAAGACGTGAACTTCACCTGCTAAAGAAAACAAAAGACGTTGTGAACGCAATGTGTTAAAGCAAGCGCTCATCACAATTAAGGATCATGTTCTCCTCGAAATTAATAAAACAAAATAATTTCTTATTTTTTCGCATTTTTTTTTCATTATACGTGTGTGTGTTTATATATTTTTCATATGCTTATGACATATGGAATTTAAAAATTTAATTTATTTGTTCAGCTGAAATTTTTTAACATTATATACATATACACATTTCTTCTTCTATATCATTATTTAATGTATACTTATATATATATATACATATATTTTCCCATAGTAGAATTCTACCTACTCGAAAGTGCTCATAGGGGATACTTTAATCCTATAGAGCGAATCAACAAAATAACGTTTGTCCAATTCACGTTAGCAAAAGAAGTTTTAGCAGATCAGTAGAATTGTTACTTAATAAGAATCATTATTTCTTAATTAGAAACTTCAATTGATTGCTGAGTTCCAAAATAAACTCTAAACGTTACTGCAAACGCTGCCTACGGATCTAAACGTACCTCCACTTTGGCTAATAAAATTAATATTTCGACTGCGGAAAAAACACTCAAAATACTGGTGTTAAACAATAAAGTAAATAAAAAACTTTGTAAAAAACACACATAAGATGTTATAGGTAAGAACTTACCTATAACGTCTTCTTACCTATAACATCTTATGTGTGTTTTTTACAAAGTTTTTTATTTACTTTAATATTTAGACTAGTAATTTTTAGAAAACCAGATTTTCATGACAAGTTGTTTGCAACTTTCACCGCTAGATGGCAGCATAAAATAATCCATTTCTCATAGGGATACCTTGTCCTGCTACCCTCTACCATGGGTAACTGGGATCTTCCCTTCCCCGGCTATCCAGACGAAACCGAGAACAAAAGGAAACACCGAATACGCGGTAGTTGACATTCCGTCCGCCGTGGAGCTAGTTTTATGACCTGAACAGAGCGATTTAAAGGGCCAGTCCATACAATTAAAAGGGCATTAAAACTGTCAAAAATACTTGATTTTTAAATATTTTTTTTTTGTTGTTGTTCATACAGAATGTATCTTTATCTATAAATATTTTGAAACGTTTCTTCATCCATGCACATATTGAAAAAAAATTTAAGAAATTGGTAGTTGGTTAATGCTTTTAGGAGCTTCTTCTACATGTAATAAATTAATAATAAATAAATATATTAATTTATGTTTTATTTGAATCATCAGAAGACTGTAATACTTTTTAAAGACTTGTTTTTCGGAACTACTACATATTTTAATATATTAATACAGCATTCTCCCTATACGTAAAAAACACTCAAAATACTGGGGTTAAACGATAAAATAAATAAAAACTTTGTGAAAAAAACACACATAAAATGTAACTTATAATAGTTACGAACGTTTCGACCAAAAAATTCTTTCGGTCTTCATCAGAAAAAGTCCGAGATGCAGGGGCGTAGCCAGAGGGGGGCTCCTGCCCCCCCGCACCGAAATGGGACCCTTTACTTAGCTTACAATTTGATATTTAGCTTTCAATTGAACTTTAGCTTTAAATTTGATACCCAGCCCACCCCGAAGTAAAATCCTGGCTACGCCACTGCGCGAGACGAAGGTCTTTGCCTGATGAAGACCGAAAGAATTTTTGGTCGAAACAATCGTAACGAATTATAATTTACATTTTATGTGTATTTTTCTCACAAAGTTTTTATTTTGCAATACGCATACATATGTTCGTGTCAGTGGCGTAGCCAAGGTGGGCACAGGGGGTCACCCCCCCTCCGACGAGGAATTTTTTGCCATACAAAATGCATATTCTTCGCTCCCTTTTCACACCCCGGAAACCGAACGGAACTGCAGACCGTAAAATCGATAGCCGCGCGGTAGGCCCGAACGTGGGACCGTAACACTTCCATCATCTTCCATGTTCAGTGTCTTCTTTACTTACTTATTTATTTATTTATACATAAAGATTAAAAAATGTCATTTTAATCTCTTTAAAATAAATAAGTCAACGATAGGGGTTTTGCCGCCCGCAAAAATTTTCTGCACGGGGCGAGCGCCCCATCCGCCCCACCTATGCTACGCCACTGCGAACATCCCGTGGGAATAACGTGTATTCAAATTCTATCTGTAGGAAACCGAACAAAACTGCTGACCGTTAGATCGACAGCCGCGCGATAGGTCCGAACATGGGACCGTAACGCTTCCACCATCTACCATGTTCAGTGTCTTATTTACTTACTTATTTAATTATTTATTTATTGCAGTATAATTTGATTAGATAACTGAGCCCTTCCTCCAGAAAAATTTCATATTTTTATTTATTATTTTTGTTAATCTGTTTAAAGTAACTTTAAACAATTTAACTTAGCTCCTGAATAATTTGCACAGAGAATTTTCCTCTTTTCTTTTTAATAATACACCTAAGCAGAAGGGTGGAGGGCTTGGTCGGAGGACATTTTATGGGGTTCTAAGGCATTTCATGTTTCATCTGGAGAAAACCGCCCAAAACTCCATGACATTTTAATCTTCTTAAAATAGTTTAACCATAGGCGTTATACCGCCCATAGAAATTTTCTGCCTGGGTCGGGCGCCCCCCCCCTTACGCCACGCCACTGCGAACATCCCCCACTAATCTAACATTTTGTTTCTGATTGAAATGTAAACGCATCCTTTCACAAATCTTTGAAAAGCGAAAGTACTACAAAATTAGTTTTTCTTTTAAATATTTCAAAATGAAAATTGGCCTAAAAATTGGATTATTTCTTATCTTAAAAATTCTCCGAGGAATGAATAAGGAGTTCCCGAAAGGGGAGGGTCACTGGCTCCCTGACAGGGGGCACGTGCACCCCCCCCCCCGCCTGGATCCCCTGCTGGCGCCTATTTTGATTATTAGAATAATTCGTTAAAGCACAAAAAGATTAAAATTTATCATTGCCATGGGTATACTAAACCAAAACCTAATAATACGAACCAGTGGCGTAGCGAGAATTTTTTCTTGGGGGGGGGGTTACGACTACTGCAACTCACATTTGTGTATAAGTGTGTGTGATAAGGGAGCGAAGAATATGCATTTTATATGGCAAAAAATTTCTCATCGGAGGGGGGGGTGTCCCCCTATGCCCCCTTGGCTACGCCACTGACACGAACATACGTATACGTATTGCAAAATAAAAACTTTGGGAAAAAAACACACATAAAATGTAACTTATAATTCGTTACGATTGTTTCCACCAAAAATTCTTTCGGTCTTCATCAGAGAAAGACCTTCGTCTCGCGCAGTGGCGTAGCCAGGATTTTATTTCGGGGTGGGCTGGGTATCAAATTTAAAGCTAACGTTCAATTGTAAGCTAAATATCAAATTGTAAGCTAAGTAAATTGTCCCATTTCGGGGCGGGGGGCAGCAGACTCCCTCTGGCTACGCCCCTGCGTCTCGGACTTTTTCTGATGAAGACCGAAAGAATTTTTGGTCGAAACGATCGTAACTATTATAAGTTACATTTTATGTGTGTTTCTTTCACAAAGTTTTTATTTATTTTATCGTTTAACCCCAGTATTTTGAGTGTTTTTTACGTATAGGGAGAATGCTGTATTAATATATTAAAATATGTAGTAGTTCCGAAAAACAAGTCTTTAAAAAGTATTACAGTCTTCTGAAGATTCAAATAAAACATAAATTAATATATTTATTTATTATTAATTTATTACATGTAGAAGAAGCTCCTAAAAGCATTAACGAACTACCAATTTCTTAAATTTTTTTTTCATTATGTGCATGGATGAAGAAACGTTTCAAAATATTTATAAATAAAGATACATTCTGTATGAACAAAAAAAAATATAAAAAATATGCCTTTTTAATTGTATGGACTGGCCCTTTAAATCGCTCTGTTCAGGTCATAAAACTAGCGCTACGGCGGACGGAATGTCAACTACCATGTATACGGGCTTAGACCCGTAGTTTGACTAGCAGCTAGAACTCAAAAGGATACTTTTCTCCTTGACTGTAATGCGCATGTGCAAGAACTTCGCCTCTGATCTGTTATGATCCTTAGACTAATGGTTATCAGCATTGGCACGAAAGCTGCGTGTTTGGCTAACTACAAAAGAATAGGAACTTTCAAACGATCTGTCAGACAGGAGAACAAAACCGTGTCTTTTATTTAAAAAGAAAAAAATAAATGCTGCGAAGAAATTAAATAATTATAAATGTTGCTTTTAAATTTTTTTAAAGGATGTTTAAAAAAAATTGCTAACATGCATTTTTTAACTAAAAGCTGGATTAGTTTAAAAAGGAAAATTTGAAATTAGCATTAAATTTCGTAACAAAAAAGTTTAACTAAAAATATTCCTTTTTAAAAATTAAACCTGGAATAGATTTGATTTAGAAATTATAAATCAACATTGAAATTCCTGACAACAGTTATAATTCTCTCTCTCTCTCTTTTTTTTTTTTTTTGTAACTTTGAAGTTAGAGTGAAATTAATGAAAGTTTATACAAGAAATAATTGAAACATCTTCATTTTAAGGAGATAATTAATTGTTAAATAGAAAGAAACCTACTACTATATTTCATTCTAATTATTACTTTGATTTAAAAGCATATATATATATATATATATATATTAAAACTATTTTATTTGAGGTTTTATTTTTTTCATATTATACAGTTTGTTCACCTGATATGGTAAATGGGATTTAATTACATTCTATTAAGGGCTTTTTAAATCAAAGTAATAATTAGAATGAAAGAGTAAAAGGTTTTCCTTTCCCATTTAACAATTACCTCCTTAAATTAAGATGTTTCAATTATTTATTGCAGCGTTTTAAAAAAATCATCTTATTCATTCTAATTTTTACTCAAATATATATTCATTTTCGCTTAAAATGTTCATTCAAACTTTACTGATAACATTATTTAGTAGAAAATTCGACTGAATGTTCATTATTAAAGATTAAAAAACTGAATGTATGTTGAAAAATGTGAGGGGAGGGGACGCGCCACCGTAAGTTAGCCTTTGTTGGGGGGGGCGACGTTAAAAGGTTGAGAACCGCTGTTTTACTGTATAAATTTCATTAATTTTACTCTAACCTCAAACTTACAAAAAGAAAAAAAAAAAAGAAAATTAAAACTATTGTCATGAATTTCAATGTTCATTTCTAATTTAAAACTTATCCAGGTTAAAATTTTAAAAAGGAATATTTTTTTAGTTTAAAATTTTTGTTACGAAATTTAATGCTGATTTAAAATTTTCCTTTTTAATCTAATCAGGCTTTTAGTTAAAAAAAATGCATTTTATGTGTGTTTCTTTCACAAAGTTTTTATTTAATTTATCGTTTAACCCCAGTATTTTGAGTGTTTTTTACGTATAGGGAGAATGCTGTATCAATATATTAAAATATGTAGTAGTTCGAAAAACAAGTCTTTAAAAGTATTACAGTCTTCTGAAGATTCAATAAAACTAATTATATATTTATTTATTATTAATTTATTACATGTAGAAGAAGCTCCTAAAGCATTAACGAACTACCAATTTCTTAAATTTTTTTTTCATTATGTGCATGGATGAAGAAACGTTTCAAAATATTTATAAATAAAGATACATTCTGTATGAACAAAAAAAAATATAAAAAATATGCCTTTTTAATTGTATGGACTGGCCCTTTAAATCGCTCTGTTCAGGTCATAAAACTAGCGCTACGGCGGACGGAATGTCAACTACCATGTATACGGGCTTAGACCCGTAGTTTGAAACCATAATTTTGTCTTTGAGGACTGGCAACGCTGTGTACGTGTTTACAAATTAGGCGCTGGCGCTGAATCTATCTTGGTGTTATCATTTTAATCTGATTTTAAAATATTTTACGAGAGTAAACGTTTTTATTGTGTATTATTTAGTTCCGGTCTTCATTTATTGAATATCCTTATTACAAAAGGACAATTCAAGTGTGAAGCGAGCGAGTTTAAAAACCCCTCGCATTGGAATGAGATGGGTAGGATGAGATAAGAGATCATAAGATGAGATAACGATACTTTTGTCTTGGAGACCTTCTTTATGACATGGTAATTTTCTAGTAAATTTTTACAATGTTTGTAATTATATTTAATAATAACTAACGCTTTCTAGTTATCACAATAAGTATAGAAGGCCAGATTAAAGGGGGAGGGGCGACCGTCCCTTCCGAGAAAAAAGAAATCAGTTTAAAAGATCCTATTTTACTTCCATAAAATGGATGTGTATGTGTATCTTCCAACCAATCCTACCAGGTAGATACAAATTGCTTTGAGCTTGTTGCAATTAGCTTTGTATCAGCAGGAAATTTTTCATCATATGATTTCACATACTTCAAAATGTCTTGATATTTAACCCCTTCGCCCCTGAATTTTTAATAAGACAGATAAAAAATCAATGAGTGTTTAGATGTGCTGGAATTTATGTAAGTATCTTAAATATGAAATATTATAACACTCAGCCAATCACCAAAGTCATTAAAAAATGTTCTAATAATAAGAAACGAGGCCATAATTGAGCAAAATGAGAAAAAAAAAAATTACAGTATTTTGTATAAAACCTTTTGAAACAATTTATTTGTGCGTGAAAAACCTGAAAATACTTCACACTTCTCATGCATTCATTCATACATTCATAAAGATGCATTTAACTTTTGGCTTCAAATTACTTGACATGCTGATTATCTTCTTTGCAGGAGATTTTCTGCCCTCTAGAGCAAAAATGATGAGCTTAATTGCATTATTAGTAGGACACTAGGTTTTTGTGTTAAAATTCTCGGAAATGAAGAATATAGAGTCATGCAAAGATTTGTTCGAGTATTAGGACTTACCCAAACAGGTTAACAAGGTCAGAAAATTCTACACCGGCCTGGCTAACTGCAAGTGACAGCCTGTGTGCAGCACATTGCTCTGAGAGAAGATGGGCCTTGCGTATTTTAAAAAGGGCAGCCATTTCCCTTCTAATTCCAGCCATTTCTGAGGGGCCATCTGTAGCTAAAGACAAAAAAAATCTGCATTTATTGATCTGGTTGGTGTCACAGTTTTATGTATTGGGCACCTTCCAAGAGAAAATCCTCTGTGCGCCACTGGATCAGTGTTTTAATTTTTCCATTATTTGCACTACACAAGTAATGCAGTTCCAGAAGCAGAAGCTCCTCCAATTTCCACTAGACACAAATAATGTGTAAACCTTTGTGAACAAATTTTACATAAATTATAAGTCTTTGCTCTACTCACACACCAGTGCATTCATATTTCATGATTGTAAATAGAGATGTAACAAATAGTGAGTGATTTGGCTGAATACTGAATATTCGGCCAGTAGTTTAAGCCGAATGTTACCTTTTTTAAAAATTTAATTTTAACTGTAAATAAAATATTGCTTTTCAATTTTGTAATTGAATACTAAATAAGATTAATTAAAATTCATTTTATATTATTTGTAGGTACTTAAAAACACACAACAGTATATTATCTGTAAAACTAAAAAAAATAAATATTGGTCATGGTAAAATATCTTTTAGGAAGTTAAACACTAATAACAGCATAATTATATTTTGAGATATTCATAATTGAATAAATATGCTATGGTAAATGTCCTTCATCTGGTAACTATACATAATCACATCTGTTTTGAGCTTTACAGACTCTGAGCAAAATATATTGAGCAGCTTTTCAAAATTATGACTGTAATTAAGGATCTGAAAAACTCCCTTCTACCCCTACCCAACAAAGAAACTAGAAAATCAAGTCAAGTAATGTCACCAAGTAGAAAAGTCTGCATTTCTCTCTGTAATATTATTATTGCATTAGATTATGTTTTATTCAGCTTAAATTCAATGGCTTAGGATATTTTATTATATGAGATTAACTCATTGAAGTAACTAAGCAGTTTTTTTTTGCATTAAAAAATATTTTTCTCTCTTTTTTTCTGAAATTATTCAGCCGAATATGTAGCAATATTCGGCTGAATACCTGTTCAGTATTTGGCCTACTGAATATTTTATCAGCCAATTGAATATTCAGCAAAACAGCCGAATAGGCAGAATACCAAATAGTCGCCGAATATTCGTTACATCACTAATTGTAAACAGGGGTGCGCAACCTTTTTCAAATTAATAGCAAAACAAAAATAACAAGGTTTCTTCAGGTTGCATGGAAAAAGAGTTCATGATATTCAACCTGGGGGCACGACCATTGCTATTGAGAAAAATGTGGAAATGACTCAAAAGTGGGGGAAAAGTCCAATGAAGATGCCAATATGAGATATCAAAATAAAGTGTTTCCATCATAGAAATTGAACCAACAAAATGATATTGCAGCATGAACCATGTAGTTAAAAAGAGAAATATTAAACAAAATAATGAAAACATTTAAAATAAAAAAAGCAAGAATGTTTGAAAAGAAATAACCTGCTCTTTGAACTATATTCTCTCTGGTTGTGTTACTTTTTGCTTTTTCTGAAAGGCAACTTGCCTTCTGTCAACTTTAGTTCTCGCTTTCCTGCAAGTGTGAATGATGGAACTGAGGAAGGATGGACCTTTTGTTATACCCAAAATGATCATCCGCTGTACTTTTTTACAGTACAAATTTCTTACTCAATTTAACTTAAACTGTGCTCAGTCTTATCTTTGAACTGTGATTTTTGATTTTCAGTGATCAGCAATGTTGTACTTTTTGTTTTAATAGTCATACAAAGTTGGGATTTTCATTCATGTTGCACTCTGAATTTAAAATGAGCATTTCATTTTCTTATAATTAATTTTTATTAACTTATTCATGCATGTTCTTACAGATTTTCCCATTTCTCCAGTGACTTATAATTTCTTCTTGCCTGAAAAGTTTCCTGTTTGAGATTGTTGGTTCTTTTGAAGTGCAGCAGGATTTGAATGTAGATGAGAAGTTGGACAGTTAAAACATGATAGGTACATTTTGAAAGTCCTACTTAATAACTCTAATTCAAACCTTCAGACATTTAGAACAAGAGAAGAAAACCTTACACTGTGAAGATTTAGCAATCTCTTCAACAACAATCGAACTGTTGAAAATAAATCCATCAACAGTAAGAAAACATTTCTATTGCTTGCCCCAATCATGAAATCGTTCAACATTTCTCAGATGTTACTGTAGATGAACTGACCGGGTGAATTAAGTACCTGTGCCTTCAACTTAAAGAAACATTAGTAAAAAGATTGTTCACTTGTATATTGAGGAAAACACTGTGCAAAAGTATTGTTAAAATTTGTTGGTTTAACATTATACTTTCATCAATTTTCAGTCTTCTCCTATGGATGTGAACACTTGTAACAGTGGCACTAGCCAAGAAACAGCTTCTCAGTTCCCTCTTTCGAGAGTTGATTCTTGTACGGACGCAGGCAAGAAAACTTTTTGGTGCAATGAGTGTCAGAAAAACTTTCCTAGACAGTACAATTTTAACAGACATCTTCGTACCCACACAGGGGAAAAACCATATGTGTGTGACATATGTAAGGCAACTTTTTCTGCAATCGGAAATTTGAAATCACACCTTCGTATCCACACAGGGGAAAAACCGTATGTGTGTGACATATGTGATAGAGCTTTTTATAGGATCACTAGTTTGAATTCACATGTTGGTATCCATAAAGGAGAAAAACCGTATGTGTGTGACATATGTAAGAAGAGGTTTTCTGCGAAAAAGAACTTGAACAGCCATCTTCTTACACACACTGGAGAAAAACCTTATTTGTGTGACATATGTCACAAGGGATTTTCTCAGAAATACAGTTTGCACAAACATCTTCGTACACACACAGAGGAAAGACCTTATGTGTGTGACCGATGTAATAAAGGTTTTTCTCAGAAATGGCACTTGAAAGTACATCTCCGTATCCACACAGGAGAAAGACCTCATGTGTGTGACTTATGTGGTAAAGGTTTTACTGAGAATGCAAAATTAAATGCACATCTTCGTACTCACACAGGGGAGAAACGTTATGTGTGTGACATCTGTCAGAAGAGATTCTCCTATAAACAAGACTATGATTATCATATTGGTACTCACAGAAATGAAAAACGCAATGTGTGTGACATATGCCTGAAGGGATTCTCTCGTAAACATTACTTGAAAGTACATCTTCGTATCCACACAGGGGAAAAACCGTATGTGTGTGATAGATGCAATGAAGCTTTTTCTGTGAAAGGAAAATTAAATACACATCTTTGTACTCACACAGAGGAGAAACCTTATTTGTGTGACATGGGCTAGAAGGAATTCTGTGGTAAACGAGACTGTAATAAACATCTTCTTACCCACAGAAAAGAAAAACCTTATGTGTGACATATGTCAGAAGGGATTCTCTTGATAAGAATACTTGAATGTACCCTCACAAGGGAAAAACCCTACATTTGTAACATATGTAAGAAGCCATTCTTTATGAAGCAACACTTGAACAGGCATCTCCTTGCATACACTAGAAAAAAAACATTGCATACCAGAGGAGCACTTGCAGCAGTATGCATAGCTTCCAGGTGCTTCAATTTTGCCAGCGTTTCTTTGTTATTTTAAATTTTCTGTGAATATCTGAGAATTATAAAAATTTCAACTTTTAGGTGTTCAAAATTTATTGATAGTGACGGGGAAAGTTTTTTAATCTTTCTCCATCCTTCTTGAGCATTCTTTTTTTTTTTTTAAGTTTCCAATACCTAATGATTAAAAATTCTCTTATTTTACTTTTTTGAAATTAATGTTATTTAAATTCACTTTTGATATTCTACAGGTTGTAATTGATTTAAAATATCAAATCTACCTAAAAAATAAATGCACATTGTACATTGAAAATGTTTCTGAAATACATATTAAATATATATATACATATAGGATGGCTGCCTGGGCAGGTATCTGTGTCATAACATACTGTTTTACTAGTTTATAGTAGTTGGTTTAGTTGCTACTGTAGTATAGTGTGTGATTCTAGTTCTAGTTGCTACGGCAGTATTGCGCGTTATTATTACCCCATACATAAAATAGTTTGACTAATCTTTTTTTCTTTTTCGAAATTAAGAGTAAAAAAGTAAATGTACCTAAAATTTGTTAACTAATGTTTAAAGTGTTTTTTTTAAAAACAATGTTGCACCCCTTCAGTCCCTTTTGACGCTACGCTTATGCTTCCATACAAATTTCTGTATTGCAAAAGGATGTTCCTGTTTCACAATTCGAGGTTGGCAGCTCTGTGTGTGTGACTTATGTCGGAAGAGATTCTCTTGGATGGAACACTTGAATACACATCTTTGGACTCGACTCACCCAGGAGAAATACTTTTGAATGTGACATACAGTGAAACCTTTGTATAACGATATTGTTGGGACCTGAGAAAAATGTTGTTATAGACAGTTTATCATTGCAGACAGCTTGGGCTTTTCTGTACTATTTGTGTATTGAAGGTGTTCTTCAATTATCAAAAAAAGATTAAAAAAGAAATTATCAGCAGAATAACATTTCAATCATCAATAGACAAGTCTTGTACATTGACTTAACTTAAACTGTGCTCAGTCTTATCTTTGAACTGTGATTTTTGATTTTCAGTGATCAGCAATGTTTTACTTCTTTGTTTTGTTTTAATAGTCATACAAAGTTGGAATTTTCACACATGTTGCACTCTGAATTTAAAATGAACATTTCATTTTCTTATAATTAATATTTATTAACTTATTCATGCATGTTCTTGCAGATTTTCCCATTTCTCCACTGACTTATAATTTCTTCTTGCCTGAAAAGTTTCCTGTTCGAGATTGTTGGTTGTTGTGGAGTGCAGCAGGATTTGAATGTAAATGGAAGTTGGACAGTTAAAATATGATAGGTACATTTTGAAAGTCCTGCTTAATAACTTTAATTCATACCCTCAGACATTTAGAACAAGAGAAGAAAACCTTACACTGTGAAGATTTAGCATTCTCTTCAACATTTGAACTGTTGAAAATAAATCCATCAACAGTAAGAAAACATTTCTATTGCTTGCCCCAATCATGAAATCGTTCAACATTTCTGAGATGTTACTGTGGATGAACTGACTGGGTGAGTTAAGTACCTGTGCCTTCAACTTAAAAAAACATTAGTAAAAAGATTGTTCACTTGTATATTGAGGAAAACACTGTGCAAAAGATTGTTAAAATTTTTTGGTTTATCATTATACTTTGATCAATTTTCAATCTTCTCCTATGGATGTGAAAACTTGTAACAGTGGCACTCACCAAGAAACAGTTTCTCAGTTCCCTCTTTCGAGAGTTGATTCTTGTATGGAAGCAGGCAAGAAAACTTTTCGGTGCAATACGTGTCAGAAAAACTTTGCTAAACAGTACAATTTAAACAGACATCTTTCTACCCACACAGGGGAAAAACCGTTTGTGTGCGACATATGTAAGGCAGCGTTTTTTGAAATCGGAAATTTGAAATCACACCTTCTTATCCACACAGGTGAAAAACCGTATGTGTGTGACATATGTGATAGAGCTTTTTATAGGACCACTAGTTTGAATTCACATCTTCGTATCCATAAAGGAGAAAAACCATATGTGTGTGAAATATGTAAGAAGAGGTTTTCTGTGAAAAAGAACTTAAACAGCCATCTCCTTACACACACTGGAGAAAAACCTCACTTGTGTGACATATGTCACAAGGGATTTTCTCAGAAATACAATTTGCAAATACATCTTCGTACACACACAGAGGAAAAACCTCATGTGTGTGACCGATGTAATAAAGGTTTTTCGAAGAAATGGCACTTGAATGTACATGTCCGTATCCACACAGGAGAAAGACCTTATGTGTGTGACCTATGTGGTAAAGGTTTTACTGAGAATGCAAAATTAAATGCACATCTTCGTACTCACACAGGGGAGAAACGTTATGTGTGTGACATCTGTCAGAAGAGATTCTCCTCTAAACGAGACTATGATAATCATCTTGGTACTCACAGAAATGAAAAACGCAATGTGTGTGACATATGCCAGAAGGGATTCTCTCGTAAAGATTACTTGAAAGTACATCTTCGTATCCACACAGGGGAAAAACCGTATGTGTGTGATAGATGTAATGAAGCTTTTTCTGTGAAAGGAAAATTAAATACACATCTTTGTACTCACACAGAGGAGAAACCTTATTTGTGTGACATGGGCTAGAAGGAATTCTGTGGTAAATGAGACTGTAATAAACATCTTCTTACTCACAGAAAAGAAAAACCTTATGTGTGACATATGTCAGAAGGGATTCTCTTGATAAGAATACTTGAATGTACATCTTCGTACCCCCACAGGGGAAAAATCTTACATTTGTAACATATGTAAGAAGACATTCTTTATGAAGCAACACTTGAAAAGGCATCTCCTTGCATACACTAGAAAAAAAAAAATGCATACCAGAGGAGCACTTGCAGCAGTGTGCATAGCTTCCAGGTGCTTCAATTTTGCCAGTGTTTCTTTGTTATTTTAAATTTTCTGTGAATATCTGAGAATTATAAAAATTTCAACTTTTAGGTGTTCAAAATTTATTGATAGTGACGGGGAAATTTTTTTAATCTTTCTCCATCCTTCTTGAGCATTCCTTATTTGTAGTTTCCAATACCTAATGATTAAAAATACTCTTATTTTACATTTTTAAAATTAATGTTATTTAAATTCATTTTTGATATTCTACAAGTTGTAATTGATTTAGAATATCAAATCTACCTAAAAAATGCACATTGTACATTTAAAATGTTTGTGAAATACTTATTAACAAAAATTTAGAATGGCTGCCTGGGCAGACTTCTGTGGTATAACATGCTGTTTTACGAGTTTATAGTTTTAGTTGCTACTACAGTATTGCGTATGATTATAATTCTAGTTACTACTGCAGTATTGTGTATTATTATCACCCCATACATAAAGTAGTTTGATTAATCTTTTTTCTGGGAGGAGATTTCAAAATGTACCTAAAATTTGTTAACTAATGTTTAAAGTGTTTTTTTTTTAAACGAAGTTGCACCCCATCAGTCCTTTTGACACTACGCTTATGCTTCCATACAAATTTCTGTATTGTAAAAGGATGCTCCTATGTTTAACTATTGGAGGTTGGCAGCTCTGTGTGTGTGACTTATGTCGCAAGAGATTCTCTTGGATGGAACACTTGAATACACATCTTTGGACTCGATTCACCCAGGAGAAATCCTTTTGATTGTGGCATACAATGAAACCTTCGTATAACGATATTGTTGGGACCTGAGAAAAATATTGTTATAGAGAGACAGTTTGAGCTTTTCTGCACTATTTTAGTATTGGGGGTGTTCTTTAATTATCAAAAAAAGATAAAAAAAAATATTTATCTAGCAGAATAACATTTCAATCATCAATAGACAAGTCTTGTACATCGACTTTGAAGAAGACAAGGATGAATTTATTAAATAACAGAAGCGTAATGCATATACATAACATATTAAATGCCTCCTTTTTAAGTTGGAGTTTATTATGTTGCACATATTTTCAAGATTCGATAAAGTGAAAATTTTATGTACTATTTTAGCTATCATTACATAAAAGTAGTTGTAAAAAGTTTCTGTACAAATTTTATAATAGTTATGGAAAAAAAAAAAAAAAAAAAAAAGTAAATTTTGTTAAAACACTAAAGCTTTGCACCATGTCCTCACAGATTATAGACTTAACACATCTAAAACAAATTTCAAGGAACAAGGCTTTCAGTATATTACTAGAAAGGTTTTCTGAATTTTTTCACTCCTATTTTACAATCTTTTATTATCGCACATTCTGAATCATATGTAGTGTTTAAAAAATCAAAATTGAATTACATGTACTTCAAATTTTTTGTAAGAGTTAAAATTATCGTTTTAAACGTGTGTGTGTAAAAGTGGAATATTGTTATAGACAGGTTCAAAGTACACTGAGTAAATAGGAATTTTGTTGGGACCAAAGAAAATATTGTTATAGGCAGGTTTATCGTTATAGACAGGTTTCACTGTATGTCTGAAGAGATTCTTTAGGAGCAAGCCTGTTATAGACATCTAACCCACGCAGAGGGGAACCCTTATGGGTGTTGCACATGTGTTGGGAAGGATTCTCTCATACACAAAGCCTTAATTGATATCTTTGTGTCCAGACAGTAGAAAAGATGTGTTTGAATTATGTACAGAAATAAAATCCTTGTTGAATGAAACTCAAATAGACCTCTTTGTACTCTTGGTATTCACACTTCTTTTCAAAAAGGGCTGGGGTTATCCAAAAAGGCACTTTCTGCTAAGAAAAAGAGAATTTTCCTGACATCCCAATATTATGGTTTCCTTTCTTTACATTTTTTTTTAAAGGCACTTTCTTTACACCTCCTTCCAGCTTATTTCTCCCTACATTGCATAGCCTTGTCAAATCAATATCTGCGATGTGCAAAAAGTACAAGTTAGAAATATTGAATAAAAATGTTCTATAAAAATTTTTATAGGAAGTATAATGTTTAGGCAGTCTTTCCATAAGAAAAATTGAAACAAGTCGTAACAGTCAAAATGTCAAAATCTCCAAAACAGTGTGCATAGTGCAGGTATTGGTTTGTCAACGAAAATATGATGCTTAGAATGGTAGAAAAGCAACTTCTTATAAAATACCTTACAGGGTAGGTATGGTAACACCGTATACGTACACCTGGTAACTTACATTTTAAGAGCAATATAAAATTTAAATAGAATTGCTACTTACTAAAATTATTTGGTAACAAACTTTTTGTTTCAAAACTAAAAATCCTTTTTGATATTCATCTTGGATATAATTTATTCAACACGTGTTGAAATTTTCTATTTTTTCACTATTTCTTATGTTATAGTAGTTGAACTGGTAACTGACACCAAAAAATAATTTTGACACCAGTAACAGTCAGGTGATGCTCTTGTATCTGACACTTATAGGGTGTCCAGTAATTAACCGAAAATTTAATTAACCGAACAGCTACTGCTAAGTGCAGTAGCTGTTTATTGGGATGTCATAGTGACGTAACATTTGATGACTCAACACTGCACTGTTTATAATTTCTGAAACGAGCTTGAACAAGTTTTCATTTTGTGTTGTGACACAGCACTAGACAGACATGAAGTTGCAAGCAGTTTTCAGTAAAAGTTCATGTCTTTGCAAGCAGTTTGCAGTAATAAGATGCCGAATTTGACCATCGAAAGGAGGTTCTTAATATTCTGCTGAAATTTTGGCCATCACACTGCGAACTATTCGCTCAGTTTTGGACAGCTTTCATCTTAGGCTTAGCTATGTTTTTGCAAGTAGTGGGAAGCACTTGTATAATCTTGTGCATTAAATCGGAATTATTGTACTTATATACGTGAAGTAAAAATTTTTCTTTTATCTCTTCTCAAATCAGGGGCGTAGCCAGAGGATGGGAGGGCTTGCAGCCTCCCCTCCAATGGGATCCTTTACTTAGTTTACAGTTTGATACCCAGCCCCCCCACCCCCCACCCTCTCAGTCTTAAATGATAAAAATGTCACTTTCACATACTATTTAGTTAGAGTAGAATATTACTATGGGGGAGCTTTCCCCAGGTTCACATCCCATATTTTTTATGAAGGCAAAACCCAGGCCGTGAAGAAAGAACAAGACCTTATAGTGGCAATCACATTTTATTTTAATATCAACACATAATGTTAAAATTATAAAGTCCTACGGTGGCTGAGCAGACCCCTCACAAAAAAAAAAAAACCCCGGGTTCACTTGACAACTGCTAAGGCGTGAATGATGATGAGAAATGCAAGCCAAGAGGTTAGTACAGAACCAAAACACGCCACAAGGGCATGCCAAAGAAAATGCAAAATTAACTTGACGCCAGTAGACGTTAAGAACATTTCCATATAATTATTTTTGAATCCCAGTCTCGCCAACAGGATAAAACAAACAACCTAGCAGCAAAATTGTAACCCAAAATGTAAGCTAATGTTATTTATAGATTTGATACCATATATGGTCATAAACAAATCATGAGAACAGAAATGCTAGGCTTTACCCAATGCAAAAGTGAAATAAAAAGGAAAAATAAATGAAAACGGAAGATTGCTTTTAAATACGGTAGGTGCAGAAATAAAACTTTACAGGCGAAGGGAAAAGAAATCCAAATCAAAAGTGCAAAGAATAAATTTTGAACACAGATTAAATTTAGAAATAATTAACAATAACCTACAATAATTGTAATCATAATTATAATTATTATGGTATAATCATGAAAAAAAATTAAATATTCCATAACAGGAGAAACACCATTAAGTAATTGATAATTAAAAATAAGATATGTGATTATCTGCATCACATATATCTCCCCAACACCCACAAAAAAAATTCTACATAGGGGTAAAACAAGAAAAAACCAGCCACCTATACATACATTAAAATACAAAAAAGAATATTACAAAAGAATTGCAATGAATATAACTTGAGTAGTAACATAATTAAATACAAATATGCAAAACATGTCGACATGTATGAAAATTTCAAGCATGATCTACTTAATTCAGTTCAGCAGTCTCTATCTACACAATTGTAAATTTAGTTTTCTTGTAAACAGTCTGTTGCAACTTATACATAATAGTTCAGTACAATTAGCAATGAATGGAAATGTTCGTAGGTACCTTGTAAAATTTACGTCTACATAAATCAGGTAAAACATTCTCAATATAAATGGCAACTTTTTCTAAAAATAATACATATACAACAAAAGCAAATAAAAATCAGTGTCAAAATGCAAAAACTTTTTAACATTCACATCAGTAAAAAATGACATATATGTACACAAAATAAAATTTTCCTTTGAATATACATCCAAAAACTAAAATACATCCAAGTTATCTCTAACATATTAATAGTGCAAAAATAAACATTACAATATACATAACAATAAAAAAAAAATTGTGTGAAAGAAAATGTGTAAAAGAATGTGTGTGTAAAAGTGGGTAAACCAAGAAGAAAAACTGCAGCCACGTTGACACAGCGGTGGTCTACAAAAATTACCATCAAAAAGAATCTGACAGCATTTCCAAATAGCAAAACCTCGAAACAAACTATTGTGCCTAATCCTTTTTTTTTTTAAACAAAAGCTCCATTGCATAAATTTTGTGAGAATAGATACATACCATACAGTACACTGAAGTGTACATCTTTAAAAATACTGGACCAGCCAGATACAAACAAGATATTATATAACAGTGTACAAAGCAAGGAAGTGTCTGTGGGTACCTCCACAAACACGCCATTACTAAAACGAAAACATGCATCTACTTTCTAGGCCTTAAATTATAGTGATTATACGAAGTTGCAGGTAGATTAACATCAGTTGCAAAATTATCATGGGAGTGATTATTACCAAATGAAGAAAGATATTCATTTCGTGGAGGAGCAAAAATTAATCTGTCAATATGTATTGATTCTCAGTTTGTGTTTGGGCATTCGAGGCTAAAGAAATTTGAGAGTCAGTGATTGTTGCTACTGATCTCACACAACGCTCCTCAGACAATTTAGGTAAACAAACACTTTCAGAATCAATAAAAGAACTGAAAAATTTACTCTTCTTATCTGATGTATGAGTGTCCAATGGAGACGAAATTCCATCAGAAAAATCACGTCTCCCATTCAGTTTAAATTTTTGTTTTCATAATTACGAGACTTCTGATAATGCGAATTTTCAAGAGTAACTGTTACCATTCCTTTGTAAATTTCTAAATTTGGAACAGTCTCGAGCAGTGTGAGAATAATGACCACAGAGTTGGCAAACTATGTTAGTATGAGGTCGATTGGATCTCTGATACTTTTGAACATGAAAGTTTTTATTCTTAAAAGAGTACGAATTTGCAAAATGAGATCTAGACTTATTTGTATTATTAGATTTGTCATCAGTATTTTGAGAAGTTTTATTAACATTAGACAACGTCAGAGCATTTACTTGATCAGCAAGTTTCTGTAGCTGATCTGTAATAGAAGGTTGCTGTGCATTAAAAGAAAAATTCTTTTCAGAATTATCAATATTTTGTAAGTGTTGAGCTCTCTCAACTGCATCTTTATATGTATTAACTCCCTCTTCGAGTAGTTTAACTCTAAACTGTGAGGGTAAAGCCTGGATGAAGCGCACATACTTGTATCTAAAGATTTTTGATCATGCAGCTCATACACTTTCTTAACTAAAACATTGAGTCTGGGGGAGAAATTTTTAGTAGACTCATTAGGAAGTAGAATTAAATTATTTAAATCCGCCAAAGATACAGTTACATTAGTTTTGAAAGAACTCTCGAATTCCTTTTTTAACTGATTTATATCTGTGATACTGTTTAGTTCAGGATTTTGAAGGAAATATGCCAGAGCAGTTCCAGCTAATTTTGATTTAGTAAACAACAAGGTCTTGTCAACAGACCATTTATTTATATTTGAGAGGTCATTAATTAAGGAAAAGAAATGATCTATTCATATGATCTGAGTCATATCTCCTTCAAACATAGGAATTGAGATCTGAAAATTATCTCGCTTAGCCATATTTAATAAGTCAACAAAATAATAACACTAAAACATAAACAATAAGGTGTGTTGCTTACTTTGCATTAAAAGGCACAAAATAAACATGCACATAAAATTCTGAAAAATTTGCATAAAAATATTGTGAAGTTCAGTTGTGAGTGTGAGTGATTTTGTTTTTTAAAATATGTTGCAGAGGATCGGCAGATATTTTTCTTTAGTTACAATCACTAAAAACACAATCAGTAAATATCGGCGATGTGGTAATGAACACTTGTCTCACGACTTTCATTTCCTTGAAAAGGCGGCGAAAATACCCACAATAATAAACAAAAACACGAACACCGGCGATGTAGAAAAACGCAGGAACATACAGGCACAGAGGGAACACGCCAAACGCACAACGGACGTAGTACACAATCACTGCACATAGCGCGAACAAACGGGATGCTGAGGGCAAAATGGAGAAGAAAGCGGCGAAGAACTCAGGAGACAGCGGCAAAAACCAAGAGCGCAGAACACAGGGGGGCTGTAGGGACGCTAGGCGCGATGTAGAGACTTCGAACACCTTCGCAGCACACCGGCGGAGAGGCACCTCTGGAACGGACATCCATCTAGGGCACATGAATTATTCCGCTGACCGGGGCTCCAACGATTACAGTGCAGCGGGTACCCTGACGTCCAGCAATGTGTCCATCAGAGGATCAGCAGGGGGGACGCCAAAAAGGAGGCATGGACAGGGCACCATGTTTTTTTATGGGGAAGCTTTCCCCAGGTTCACATCCCATATTTTTTATGAAGGCAAAACCCAGGCCGTGAAGAAAGAACAAGACCTTATAGTGGCAATCACATTTTATTTTAATATCAACACATAACGTTAAAATTATAAAGTCCTACGGTGGCTGAGCAGACCCCTCACAAAAAAACGCGGGTTCACTTGACAACTGCTAAGGCGTGAATGATGACAAGAAACGCAAGCCAAGAGGTTAGTACAGAACCAAAACACGCCACGAGGGCATGCCAAACAAAATGCAAAATTAACTTGACGCCAGTAGACGTTAAGAACATTTCCATATAATTATTTTTGAATCCCAGTCTCGCCAACAGGATAAAACAAACAATCTAGCAGCAAAATTGTAACCCAAAATGAAAGCCAATGTTATTTATAGATTTGATACCATATAGGGTCATAAACAAATCATGAGAACAGAAATGCTAGGCTTTACCAAAGCAAAAGTGAAATAAAAAGGAAAAATAAATGAAAACGAAATATTGCTTTTAAATACGGTAGGTGCAGAAATAAAACTTTACAGGCGAAGGGAAAAGAAATCCAAATCGAAAGTGCAAAGAATAAATTTTGAATACTGATTAAATTTAGAAATAATTAACAATTAAGTAATTGATAATTAAAAATAAGATATGTGATTATCTGCATCACAATTACTATGACATTAATTACACAAACAATTTTCTGTGTTACGATCACTATTATCACAACAATATAGCTAGTCAATGTAATTAGAAACAAGTGATTAGGAATATGCAGATAATTTTTTTTCTAGCAAATCTACATCATCTTTTCATCCGTTTGACTTTTGATATTGTTTATTCCTGTAGAATATCATCATTTTGTTTAGATTGTCACTGCGGACAACGAAAAGATTTCTTCAACAGTGTGAACAAATGTTTTCATAGTGTGTAATGAGAAGGCCCAACTTACTCATTAGAGAAATACATGAGGCATTGTGCAAAAAATTATCCCTCCTTCCAATAGCGTCTTAAACTTAACTGAAGATTTTTTGAAAAACTTCAAAGATTATTATATTAACGAAAGAAACAAAAAAAAACAATGGTTAGTTTTGATGTTATTAACCTGTAGATATTAACAAAACCATAGATATTAACAAAATGAAACAAATTATCAATAATAAACAAATTTATTTAACTTTCAAAACAGACGACATTATCAATACCCTAAATAGTGCCATGATCTTTATCTTAAATAATTCTTATTTTCAATTCGATAGTAAATTCTTTCAACAAAATCAAGGAGTCCCAATTAGTGATGCAACGGATATCGATTTGGGCGGATACCGAAGATCTGGCTAAACTTTCAACTTTCAACCGGATATCCGGTAGCAGTATATTTTTTTTTCTGTTTTATTTTCACTTGTTTTCTTAGATCATTCAGCTATTACTTTTTCCTTTAAATTTTCTCCTTAGTTCCAAATCATTTCATTCAAAAATTAGAAATCTTTTTGGGATTGTTTCCACGAAATAAGTACCAGTTTTACTGCAGTTAAAGCTGATACATGTTAAAGCTAAATATGTACATGAAGTGAAATGTTGTGATGTTCTGCTTCAAGAGTTAGATATATCTTACAAAATCAGCTCTTGAAAGAAAGACATTTCTATTCAACTGTTGAAAAATCAATGTAACAAATTTCCATACTATATCAAAATTGGGGAAGGTAACTGAATTCTTACAAAGATTGAAAAACAGTATTTTTTTGTACAATATATATCCAATCATAAAAGAAGATAGAGGTTAGAGGTACTTAATCCACTTAATCCCCCCTCCCCCCATAGTCAGATAATGCAGATGCACGTGGATACATTCACAGGTCTTGCAGATAGTTTTCCGGTAATTCCAAGTTTTTTTTTTTTTAAATGGATAGTTATCTAAAAGAAATATCTTTTTTAAGTTACTATAGCCCAAGCGTGTTGCACAGATGTGTGCACAAATGCGTATGCACATGCTCATATACACACTATGTGTTTAGTTATCACGAACTATTATGAGTTTGCAGATAGTTTTTGATTATGTGTGCAGATAGTTTTTTCTGTTATCTGACTATGTCAATTTTCTATCAATGATAAAAATACATTCTAAAAAGCTTTAAAAACAAAACACTTTTACAAATCTTTGTTTTTTGTTATTGCAGCTGTTAGACTTTATTCATTTATTATGTTTATTAATGCTATTTCTCAGTATATTATTTTAGACCGGATTCTGATATCCGGATACTGCCAATTATCCAGCATATTGGCCGAATTCAGTATGTTTCCCGGATATCGGTTGCATCCCTAGTCTTAATGCAGTCCCCCATATCAGGAATAGTGGCCAATTGGAAAATGCGGCTTCTCGACGGAAAAATCTAAAAGAAATATAACAACACAGTAAAAATCTGGCTACAATACGTAGATGATACTTTTGGTATTCTGAAGGAAAATAATAAGGAAAAAAATTAAATGAATTTGACTCCAAAATAAAATTTACATGTGAAAGAGAAAATAACATCATAAATTATTTTGATGTTAAAATAATTAAAAATAAACATAAACTATAAACTACTGCCTACAGAAAACCTGAGAGTAATACCACACTAGTTAACTTTAAATCTAACACTCCCTTCAATTATAAAATAGCCACTAATCCATCATATATGGATCGCACACTTAATGCATGTTCTAATTCAGATTTATTAAATAAAGAAATTTAATTCATTCGAAATCAGTGTCACGAAGCAAATTATCCACAAAAGTTTCTTAAAAGACATTTTAAAGAAAATTCTTAAAGAGTGAAAAAGAAAACTTAACATAATTAATTATGGACAAAACAAAAATTTAAAATTCTCCACAGCTATTCCATTTTGCAGAGGCATCCCTAATAAAATATCTAATTCCGTAATAATGAAAAATATACGAATCCCAATTAAACCTAAGCAAACTATTTTCCAATGTGTAAAATCTGAAAAACACATAATTAACCATATTGAAACTGCCGGAATTTACAAAATTAACTTAACTCTTAATGAAATAAAAATTAAGGAATGCTATATTAGAGTGATCAAAAGAAAAATCAATGTAAAAATGAACATATTAACAACATTAAATTTAATAAACAGATCTCAGCCTTTCATGCTTAGGTATAAAAAACCGATTACAATAGATTTTGAAGGAATTAAGAAAATAGCAAGTTTCAACAATAAATCATATGCATGTATCTGTGAATCATTAGAAATATCAACAACAGGGGGCAGCATCAATGACATGGCGCACGCAGGCTATGACGACACATGGGATGCCGTCATATAACGGAAGTTTTGCCGCCATTGCTGAAGAACTGCAAATGAGATTGACCGTGGTGATGGTCGAAAATTTTTCTTATGGGGCAAATAGGTGTTACTGAGCTTTTTAACTGTGGAAATCCTCCGTATTTCATTTTAATCTTTTCAGATTTGTTCACTTTCATATCTATCAGTCCATAAAGCATGTAACCTTTGGAAACACTTGCAGTGCCTGCTTTCTTTGGCTGAATATATTTATTTTTCACAAATTCTGGAAGAAACTGTCTAGTTGTTATTGTGTGTAGGCCCTGCTCAGTTATTATTGTTAAATAATACTTTTCTTCACATGAAATTGCATAAAAATATTTAAGCAGAAGTCAGTGAAACATCTGAAGATGGTCATGTGTGTGGCCAAAAATGCTAATGTTTGTGGATTAAGGTATTTCTTTTATGTGTCAAAAAAGAAGAAAAATAATACTGTTTTTTGTTTCTGTTTTTTTAAAGTGTCAAGGGAACAAAATCTTCTCTTACAAATCATTTTAAAATGTCATCTGTTCAATTTCAGTATTTTAAAATCATCTTTTACTAAATTCCCTGATAGTTCCATTTCAGTGGCCAACATGTTATTTTTTATTAAGGAAATTGAATGTCTCACCTGAAATTCTCTTTCATACCTGTATAAAACAACAAACTATAAATTCACTAGAATATTTAAAAGTGTGATTTTCTTTTTACTTTTTATTTATTTATTTTTTTTTTATCCTATGCCGGACCTAGGCCATAAAGCCATTAGTCCCTTCTGGGCAGCCCAATACAGTCCAGCCACATAAGAGAAATTAAAAACATCTTCTGTAGTATGGCTTGCAACGTCTTGACGTTCTGGGCAAACGTGGAGGTGGGCCTCAGTCATATCTTCTACTCCGCAGAGAGGACAAATTGGTGAATCCGCCAGTCCATTACGGTGGAGGCGACACTGCAGATAATCGTGCCTAGTTCTAAGTCTGAAAATTGCTATGTCCTCAGCTCTAGGCAAAGAGGGGGGAATGGGAGATGTCAAAAGAGAGCCCCAAGGCCTTGAACTAACAGTAGTTCTGTAATGGATCCTCTGGCAATGTTTAATATTGTAATTAATAATCCTTTTAATGGTAAGGTACTTAACCGGAGAAGGAGGCTGAGATAAATCTGCACCTCTCTTCGCAAGTCCATCAGCAATTTCGTTCCCCGCAATACCACAATGGCTGGGGACCCACTGCAGGACAATGTTTTTCTGCTCCTCCAAAAGATGGTGCAAAGCAATTTGGGCTTCATAAATAGGTCTAGACGCACAGTGAGTATCAGGTATCAGAGTGCTAATAGTAGCCTGGGAATCTTTAAAAATAACAAAATTTGTCTCTGCTCTTTTGCCAATTTCTTCTAGAGCGAGTGTGACAGCAGCCACCTCACCGTCAAAGCTATTTGCAAACTCCCCAACAACTCTGCTAATACTAAAATCCTTCGAATAAACCCCAGCTCTCGCTTTCGAAGTGCCATTCAAAGCAGATCCATCCGTAAAGATATGAATCCACTCGGGACTCTGGTATCTCATGTTAATTGTGGTGAGGGTGATCAATTAACGAGAGATACTTGAGTCCCGAGTGGATTCATATCTTTACAGATGGATCTGCTGTGAATGGCACTTCGAAAGTGGGAGCTGGGGTTTATTTACTTAAAATCTCTAAAATTATTTTACTGTAAAACTAAACTTAATTGTAACTTAAACAGTATTAAATAATTATAACAGAAAAAAAGAACTTAACAAATGTGTGAGGCTTAATTACTCTTCCACCATAGGTATATTAGGAGATATATTAGTCTTAAATTAAAAAAAAAAAGTATGTTTTTTTTTAAAAATACCTTAAAATTAGTTATACTATTAATAAATATGATGTACATGGTCACTCATAAGGGAGGGAAAAGATAGGGCACCTCTAAATTCCAGAGATTTGTGTATTGTCTTGATGCACATAAAACTGCATCACAACAGAAAATCGGAATTCAAATTGTTCCAAGTTTGAAATTTGCTCCCTCAAGAAAATCTTTTTGAAGTTAGCCCTCTCCCCTAAAAAAATTTCTGTGGGTGCCCATGATGTTGTGGTTAACATTTTTTACTTCCTCCTTTTTTGTAAAAATAAACAGGCTATTTTATTGTTTAAATTACACTTCAAAATTATTAATATATGTATATTTCAAGAGAGAATTTTTGTAAATTATCTTTCAATACATTTAAACTGTTTTAGTGATGTGCTAAACATTTAATGTGCGTTTATAATGAACTGTGATTTTTGATTTTCAATGAACAACAATGTTTTACTTCTTTATTTTCTTTTAATAGTCATGCAAAGTAAAGATTTTCATTCATGTTGCTACCTGAATTTAAAATGAACATTTCATTTTCAGATTATTAATTTTTACTAACTTACTTATGCATGTTCTTACAGATTTTCTCTCCAGTGACTTATAATTTCTCCTTGCCTGAAAAGTTTCCTGTTCAGGATTGTTGGATGTTTTGGAGTGCAGCAGGATTTGAATATAGATGAGAAGTTGGACAATTAAAACCACATGATAGGTACATTTTAAAAGTCCTTTTAAATAAGTTTAATTCAAAATGTGGAATGCCTTCAGACATTTTGTACAAAAGAAGAAAACCTTACATCGTGAAGTTTTAGCATTTTCTTTCAGCAACGAAAATTGAACTGTTGAAAGAAATATATCAACAGTAAAAAATATTTTTATTGCTTGCCCCAGTCATAAAATTGTTCAACATTTCTCAGATGTTACTGTGGATTAACTGATAGAGTGAGTTAAGTACCTGTGCCTTCAACTTAAAAAGATTGTTCATTTGTATATTGTAAAAACCGTGCAAGAGTATTGTCTTGTTAAAATTTGTTGGTTTATCATTATAAATAAGTCACGTTCATCAGTTACCATTCTTCACCCATGAATGTAAAAGCTTGCAACAGTGGTCCTTGACAAGAAATGTTTTCTCAGCTTCCTGCTTCAAAACTTGATTCTTGTACTGATACAGACAAGAAAACTTTTCAGTGCAATGCAAGTCAGAAAAACTTCTCTACACAATTTTATTTAAACTGCCATTTTCCAACTCACACAGGAGAAAAACCTTATATGTGTGACTTATGTAAGAAAACTTTTTCTCACAAAGGAAACTTAAATACACATTTTCGTACCCACACAGGGGAAAAACCCTATGTGTGTGACATATGTAATAAAGGTTTTTTTCAGAAAGGAAAATTAAGTAGACATCTTCGTACCCACACAGGGGAAAAACCTTATGTGTGTGACGTATGTCAGAAAGGATTCTCTCGTAAGGAAGACTACAATAGACATCTTCGTACTCACACAGGTGAAAAAACTTATGTGTGTGACATATGTAATAAAGGTTTTTTTGAGAAAGGAAAATTAAATACACATCTTCATACCCACACAGGGGAAAAACCTTATGTGTGTGACGTATGTCAGAAAGGATTCTCTTGTAAGAAAGACTACGATAGACATCTTCGTACTCACACAGGTGAAAAACCTTATGTGTGTGACATATGTAATAAAGGTTTTTATCGGAAAGTAAACTTAAATATACATCTTCGTACCCACACAGGGGAAAAACCTTATGTGTGTGACATATGTCAGAAAGGATTCTCTCAGAAGGCACACTTGAATACACATCTTCGTATTCACACAGGTGAAAAAATATGTGTGTGACATCTGCAATAAAGGTTTTTTTGAGAAAGGAAAATTAAATATACATCTTTATACCCACACCGGGAAAAAACCTTATGTGTGTGACATATGTCAGAGAGGATTTTCTCGTAAGGGAAACTGCAATAGACATTTTCGTACTCATGCAGAAAAACCTTATGTGTGTGTCATGTGAAAACCTTCTGTGTGTGAATATGTCAGAAGGGATTCTCTCATAAAGTATACTTGAATCATCATCTCCGTACCCACACAGGAGAAAAACCTTATGTGTGTGACATATCTAATAAAAGTTTTTCTGTGAAAGGAAAATTAAATACACATCTTCGTACCCACACAGGGGAAAAAGCTTATGTGTGTGACATAAGTAATAAAGGTTTTTCTCAGAAAGGAAAATTAAATACACATCTTCATACCCACACAGGGGAAACCTTACGCTTGTGACATATGTAAGAAGATGTTCTCTATGAAGTGCATTTTGAACAAACATCTGCTTACACACACTAGAGAAAAACCTTGCATACCGGAGAAGCACTTGCAGCACTGTGCATAGTTGCCAGGTGCTGCAATTTTGCCAGAGTTTCTCTGTTATTTTAAATTTTCTGTGAATATCTTATAATTATAAAAATTTTGACTTTTTGGTGTTCAAAATTTATTGATAGTGACGAGGAAACTTTTCAACCTTTCTCCATCCTTCTTGAGTATTCCTTTATTGAAGTATCCAATACCAAATGATTAAAAATAGAGTCTTATTTTACATTATTTAAATTAATTTTATTCAAATTCACTTTTGATATTCTACAAGTTACAATTGATTTTGAAGATTAAATGTACCTAAAAAATAAATGTACATTGTACATTGAAAATGTTTCTGAAATACATATTAAAAAAAATTATCGTCATATTCCTGTATATGAGTCATGAAGAAGTCAATATCAACTGAAAGCTTATGTGAGCATGGGACAGATGCACGGCTGCCTGGGCATGTATCTGTGTCATAACATGCTGTTTTACTAGTTTATAGTAGTTGGTTTATTTCCTACTATATATATATATATATATGTGTGTGTGTGATTGCAGTAATGTGCGTTATTATCACCCCATACATAAAACAGTTTGACTAATCTTTTTTTCTTTTGTGAGAGAAAATTTCGAAATTAAGAGTAAAAAAGTAAATGTACCTAATATTTGCTAACTAATGTTTAAAGTGTTTTTTTTTTTAAACGAAGTTTCACCCCCCTCAGTCCTTTTGACGCTATGCTTATAGCACCATACAAATTTCTAAAATGCAAAAGGATGTTCCTAAATTTCACAATTCAAGGTTGGCAGCTCTGTGTGTGTGACTTATGTCGGAAGAGATTCTCTTGGATGGAACACTTGAATACACATGCATCCGAATCATAACTACCGGATATCCGACTTTCTCAACTGGATATCCAGCTATATAAAGTTCTATTTATAATATGCATGGAACAGGATTGAAAATTATATTTGAACATTCTTGATAAATTGATATATGAAACAGACAGATATATTTTTTTTTTAACTGAAAGAACAGCAAATTTAACACTGGAAATGGATCATTCAAAATAAACACACAATTTCAGCATTTGTTCAGTAGTTTTTGAGCACTTTTTATTTGTAGTTAGGCTAATATTTAGAGTTGATTTAATGATGCAAAGTGCTGCTTAGCAGAAATTACACATGAGATACGCTTAAGTTTTTTTTTTTTTAAGTGTCCATGTGCACAGGGTGTCGACAGATCAGGGAAATCAGGGAAATCATGGAAAAATCAGGGTACTTTATCGATCTGGAAAAATCATGGAAATATCAGGGAATTTTGCAAAAATATTTAAAAATCAGGGAACTTTCGTTTTTGCCTAGTGAACTAGATCATTTCTAACTGTCAATCTGATGCGCAGCTCCGTTCTGGATCCACACGATACGCAACTGATGCACAGATACAGACATTTTACGAATCCGAAACCAGAATACAGATCATACGAGAACATAGAAATATGAATCAGAGACTCAAGTGATGTAGGCACTATCACTATACGAATCCGAAAAGCCGCATGTATTCGGACTCGTTCTAAGATGCGGATCATACAAGAAACCGGATATATGAATCATATCGGTATGTGAATCAATTTCGCATGTGAATTGCTTCCTGAATAAAGTCATGGGTAAAATGAATGGTAAAAGATGATTTAGTCTTCTACTGCGCCGTTGTGTTTTTTAAAGTGATGGGACATTTGAGTAATGCCTGCTAAGCTGCCCCGCAAGACGATTTTTTTTTATAGACTAGGGGCCAAGGCCCCCAGACTCGCTACGCTCGCTTTTCGTATGAGGCATTCGGCACCTCATCAGGCTTATTCGTAAAAAAGACATAATTTCAACAGACAAAACCCGAAGATTGGATCAGATAGAATGTTACTGAGTTAAGCTACACATTGCTTGGTTCTTGCATCTTCATTGGTACATAAAAATTTAAACTTCACACTACAGTAGACCCGCTACCCCTCATAACACGGAAGATATTTTGTTATGGGAATCCGTGTTGTACGGGTCCTGAGCTATACTCCACCTAGGAGTGCGGACTCCGCTAATAATCGCTGGAAAAATTATTTGCACTTCTCAGAAACACAATAATATTTAATGTTGCCATTCAAAAGTTATATTAATTAGGAGATAAAGCGTAATAAAATCAGAACATTTGTTTCAGCTGTATTTTTAATAATGTAAAACCTATTGGACACCTTGCGAATTTGCCACCCATGGCGAATTTTCATTATTTGGCGACTTGCGTACATGTAAAGTTAATAAAAGCTACGGAACAGATAGGATAGCCTGCCACCAATGGCGACTTTTAATTATTTGGCGATTTACACATTCTCACAACCTATATTTACTGTTCATTTAAGGTACCGGAAAACCGTTATCCATATTTTCATTTACATAATCGTTCGCAGATTGGCGTACTTAACACCACGAATTATACCATCTCGTCGCGCTAGCAAATAACCCATAACTGCTATAATGGCATAGTTAACGCTGCCAAATATTTGTACTGGTAGCAAATAATCCAGCTGGACGAGAACCGGCTTTAAAATAATCTGCATTTTAATTATTTTTCATTTTCAAGATATTAGTTATTCTGTTTTGGAAAAACGAATAATCGCTAATTCTAAACTCCTGTTGTCTAAGCGAACTTACTATTTGAAAATTGTCAACTTTGTGTAACACATTTTGAGTTACTTATTTCATATAGTTTTTATTTTGGCGTAAAACTGCCGTAATTCTAACTCATGTTTGTAAATTTCACGCGATTCTAGATACTTGGAAACGCTTTGTTGCAAAGGAATGAATGATTTTATGACAAATCTGGCAACCATTCGGTTTATTTTTTCAGTTTTTTATTAATATCTTCTAAAATAATTCGATTTTCGAAATTTAAATCAGCTTAGCAGGTTCCTCGGAATTTTTAGAATCTGTGGGCACCTTAGTCGAAACTCAAATCCCTACGGTTTAGGAGGAGATAGGTACACAAGCTTTGACAGCGCCAGTGGCCTTTACTTTTTTTTAGAATAGAGAGATAGTGCTCATTTTTAAGCCTTTTTACATATTTTTAAAAATTTCAAACGATACATTGATTGAAATAAAATAAGTTGACTAGGTGGCCAGTTTATTTTGATCAGTCATCCTTACGCTTAAAATTGAACACTATCTATAAAACGAGGAAACTTTCTGCTACATATTGTCTTTTAGTGTTCAACTAAATTTTATGTTTGGATTTATGAAACTGAACTACAATTTTATTAATATTAAGCAATTTTTTGGTTTTCTATTATTTATTTCCCTATATGAAGCATTCACCTGTTGGTGCATGATACACAATGGTGATTTACGTGAAAGATTATGGTATGTTATGTATATAATTAGTTCTGGAAATTTGATAAAGATAGTCAGGGAAATCAGGGAAAAATCAGGGAACTTTTTTTCTCAATTTCTGTAGCCACCCTGGTGCAAATTTGGAGGCGATCTTCTCATCCTTTTCAGTTATAGACTGCTGTTTACAGGGGAAGTTTAATTATAAGCACTGTGAGTATCATTTGAAAAATATGTGCACTCAGTATATGCACTTTCTCTCATGATAATCCCACAAATAATGTAATTTTACACTTTTTCCCCATCATGTTTCTCCAATACTTTTAATTTGCTCCGGAAATCCAATAATTAACAAAAAACTGGTTATTCTATCTTCCGGAGTTTTATTTGTAGATTATAGGAAATTTATATAGAGGCAGGGAGAAATTTTCAATCTTCATGCTTTTTGTAAATGACAATCTTTAACTGAGCATTCCTTTATTGAAGTCTCCAATACCTAATTATAAAAATCAACCCTTACTTTACATATTTATTTTTTTATTGAATTTAGTTATATAATTCACTTATAATTTTTTGCAAGTTTCAATTGCTTTTTATAGTTAGTTCTACTTAAAATATGTACATTTAAAATGTGTTTGTGATATATTTATTAATGGAAATTATTACATGGCTGCTTTTGCAGACATCTATGTTGTAACATGGTATTTTACTAGTTTAAAATAGTTATTTTAGTTACTACTGCAGTATTGTGTATGATTATCACTCCCTACATAAAGTACTTTGACTAATCTTTGTGTGTGGGTGTGTGTCGCATGTCAAAATCAAGAGAAAAAAATAGTGAAATTGTCCTAAAATTTTGAAACTATTGTTTGACATGATTTTTTTTATGAATTTGCCCCTCCCCCCATTTTTTCCCACTTACGGTGCCATATAAATTTTTGTACTGTTTAAGAATGCTCATGCATCTCAGAAGCTAAATAATTAAACAGATCTTTTTTTTTTATCTTGTAGTTTAAAAAAAATTTTTTTTTTTTTTTGATTAAAGGAATTTAATGCATTACCTGAAAAATTTTGTTTCATGCCTGTATAAAACTACAAAAGAAAGCATTATAATTTCATTATAAATATTTAAGAGATTTACTTTTTATTTATCAATCTCTAACAGTAATTTAACTTGAAATAAAACTAAAAATGACTTAATTAGTATTAAATTATTTAAAAAAAAGGCATTAAACCTTTGTTTGGAAAAAATTAACTCATATATCATAGGTATCTTATCGAACTAGATATCTTATTCTTAAATAATTTTTAAAAAAATATGCATTTCTTTGTGAAAATAATCTGCAATTATAGATACATTAATAAATGTGTCATGGTTAAAATTTATTTGCTTCTGCCAGCAGTGTACACACAAAAAGAATATTTTAACCTTTTACATTGTAAGTTACATTTTTATGTACATATATGTAAAGATATTTAGTTTTTGTAAATTATAAGTAAATTATTAAAAAATGCTTTAATGATGTGTGAAACATGTTTGCAATTTATTGTTCTGGTGTTATTATATAAAAAAATGAAAAAACACACTTAATAACTAAGTATATGTTTAGTGTCGGATATCTGGTCAGATATCCATATCCGACAACCAGGGTTCGTGATTTTTTTTATTTAAATCAGATTTTTTTAATTTAAATCGGATTTTTTAAAAGATGTTTTAAAAATTCCTAATATGAATTTATTTTGCATATTCTAAAAGTAGTATGACATTTTAAACAATATATATAAAATATATTTTATGCTATTTTAGCTATTATTATAAGTGCATAGATAAACAAATTTTAATATGAAGGAATTTCTTTCTCTTGATCGTATATGTTATCAAGTAATGCTCCACCTACTTCTACTTTATTTGGAGCAGTATACCCTGGCCTTAAAGCAGAAATCATCTTTTTAAATTGGGGATGATTAACCTGATGAAAAGCAGAATGGGTGTCATAAATATATCTTGCCACTTCCTCTTATTTGCTTTTGAGTTTTAGTGGTCTTTATGACATAATCATTCATGCTGTTCTTAAGAACACCAACATCATTTTCTATCTCACTGATTTTTCTTTTGATAGGTTTGGCTGCCTCAGATTTTGTACAAGTTAAATTGTTCTCAACTGTTTCTTGAGGTTGATCACTATTAATATCATTTCTGCCAGAGGAGAAACATTTATCTACATGTGCTTTCATTCTGGCTACTAATCCCATCATAACTTTTCCACAGTTCTTGCATTTGGTTTTAACACCTTTTCCAGAAACTGTCTGCTTTTCATTAAAGTACATCCAAATATTATCTTTCTTAATTCTTGCCATTATCCTTGTACTTTAGCAATAGCTCTCTGACACGGAATCCTAAACAAGCGTGTTCTAAAATCTGAAATAATTCTAGTAATGCCAATTTTCCTGATCAAATTTCTTTTGTTCTCACACTGTCACACTCAAAAGTCACTCTCCCCCTCCCCCCTCCCCTTGAAGGATTCCCTAAACCACTGCAGTGCCATCTAATGCTATTAAAAAATTAATTTCATTTGAGTGTTGAAGATTTTTATTTAGATTATCATCATCAATCTATCAATTCAAAATGCATTTTTGAAAAATGATTTTAATCATTGATTTAAAAAAAAAATCCCTTGATTTAAATCGTGATTTTAATCATGATTTTAATCAAGCTGATTTAAATCAGCGAACTCTGCCGACAACCAAAGGAGCATCCGGTATCCGGCAAAATCAATATCTGATACATCTTTATTATGAAAAAAAAAAAAGTAAATTTCCTTCATACGCCAAGTTTTGCACCATGCTGTCACTGATTATAGATTTTAGCACATCAATAACAAATTTAAGGAACAAGGCTTTCAGTATATGAACTAAAAAGGTTTACTAAATTTTTCACTCCTATTGTACAATCTTTTATTATCGCAAATTCTGAATGATATGCAGTGTTAAAAAAATCAAAATTGTCAAATATATTTCAAATTTTTTGTAAGAGTTAAAATTATCATTATAGACAGATATGTGTAAAAGGGGAATGTCGTTATAGACAGGTTCAAAATACACTGAGTAAATAGGAATTTTATCGGAACCAAAGAAAATGTTGTTATATGCACGTTTATCTTCGGTAACAGTATCGTTATATACACTGTATGTCAGAAGAGATAGTTCATGAGCAACCCTGTTATAGACATCTAACCCACACAGAGGGGGAACTCTTATGTGTGCATCCTGCACATATGTCAGGAAGGATTCTCTCATACACAAAGCCTTAATGGATATCTTTGTATCCAGACAGTGAGAAAACGTGTTTGAATTATGTACAGAAATAAAATCTTAACATTACAATTTCTCAGTTTCTTCAACAGTGTGAACAAATCTTTTCATGGTGTATAATGATAAGGTCCAACTTACTCATTAGAGAAACACACGAGACATGTTGCAAAAAAATTATCCCTCCTTCCTGAAACTCAACTGAAGATTTCCTGAAAAACCTCAAACAAAACAAAATGCTAGTTAGTTTTGATGTTATCAACCTGTACCCTTCCATAGACATTAACATAGCTGCCAAGTGTTCTGTTTTATACGGATTCGTTCCATTTTTTGAACTTTGTTCCGTAAATGCATATTTAAGCCAAAATGTTCCGTTTTTTCAGCTTCCGTGTAAGGATTTTTAAAAATTAACAGAAAAAACAGGAAAATCGTGTACATTTTCAACTTTTGGCAAAGCATTTATGCTTAGTTGTCAAAATATATCAAATAAGTCAATAAATCTAATTAAATGATATTTATCTTATTCTTTCAAGAATTTATTACATTAATCATTTAAGTCTATTGTAGAAAACAAGCAAAGTGAAGTACATTTTATTTTTATAAATTAATGATTATATATGCACATCATCTCTATACACATGATAATTTAATTTTGTTAATGTAAGATTTTTAATTGTATATTTAATGGTACATTTCATGACCACTCACAGTGTTCTTTATTTTTTTCTTCGAAGGTTGGCAGCTATGCATTAAAGAAATGGAGCAAATTATCAATAAACAAATTTATTTAACTTTCAAAACAGACGACATTATCAATACCCTAAATAGTGCCATGAACTTTATCCTAAATAATTCTTATTTTCAATTCAATAGTAAATTCTTTCAACAAAATCAAGGAGTCCCAATTAGTGATGCAACGTATATATCAATTTGGGTGGATACGGAATATCCGGCTAAACTTTCAACCGGATATCCGGTAGCAGTATGTTTTTTTCTTTTTCTGTTTTATTTTCACTTGTTTTTTTTTTTTATCATTCAGAGCTGTTACTTTTTTCATTAAATTTTCTCTTTAGTTCCAAATCATTTAATTCAAAAATTAGAAATTTTTTGGGATTGTTTGAGTAAAAGTAGTAGGAAGGGCTTGCTTTAAACTTTAAAAGGTTAAAAACTACACAATAAAATCCTTCGGTAGCAGCTTTCGGTGGCATGTCACCACCTTCTTCCGCCTTCGTCGTTTCTTGCTTGCACTGATCTCTTCTTCACTGCCTCGCCCCATCCCGGATCGACCTGTGCATGCGTCATGTCATTAAGGGCACTGGCAGGAGGAAAGCGAAGTTTTTTTTATCTCTTCATATCACTTCAGAAGGGAGCGATATGAAGAAATTACCCGCCAAATTCCAAGAGGCGAAGTGGGCGGGGTAGTTTTTGACAGCTCGCCTCCTTCCCCAGAACTTCACCAAAGCCCCTTTTTGAAAGCAATTGACACCAAACTCCTTCCTTGGGGGCCAAAGACCCAAAGACTGCCCAGGGGCCGAATGTACATGTAGAAGGAAATGACCAAAGATTATCCTAAATGACAGACAACTTCCTTAGTGAACATCGGTAGTTTTTGAGTTTATCGGGGAGAGGAGATTTTATTTTATTATATGCATAGATAGATAGAAAACTCGGCTTTTCGAGCCTCGTCAGGGGGAGATCCCCCTGAACCCCCTAATTTTTTAGTTTCATTATTGCCATATTAAAACGATATTAATTGACTATATCATTTTATCTCTCATCTTTCGTGTATTTCACCTTGTAACCCTATGTTGAAATTTTTAGGATTGTAACCTATTTATAGAAAAATACATGTGATGCATATTCTACAGCTTACGAAATATTGTAACAATAGATTAAAGCTGTTGTGAACTAATAGTATTGAAATATATGTAAAATTATGTCGCATACTTTTATGTCGCTTTTTTTTTGGGACAATTTTCAATAAAGGGGGTGAGAGATAAAATGAGATAGTCATTAATAATTTTGTATGTTCTTGAGCACGCATAACAACTTCCAGGGGGGGGGGGACTGTAACTGAATTAAATTTAAATGAATTAGAAACACGTAAGAAAGTTGAATAAAAAATAGGTTGTTTGAAATACAGTTCCCGGAATTAAGTTTATTACAATAATTAATGTTAAAATAAACTTAAAGGACCATTTTAGAGACCTTTTCTATCTGACTCTGAAGTTTAGATCTTAATACTAATCTAAATTCTTCTAAAACTTGAAAAGGACAAACAATATTTAAAGATTGATTTCTTATGTATAAAAAATGAATTTTAAGAATATTCCACAGTTTTTAAAATATATTTGTATTTTTAAAGATAAATTAACACTTTAAGCTTGAAAGGTGTGTAACTGACGTAACAAAAAAAAAAAAAAAAACAAGTAGGTAATGACCAAATTAAATAAAGTTTAAGAAAATCGTAATAAAAATAAAATTCCACAAGATTCTTTTTTTTCAACTGTTGCCAAATTCTAGTACTAGAATATGTAACAAATAAACAGATAAGTCACTTTTAATGTTTTGTAAAGAAAAAAAAAAATGGTTTGAAGGTTGACATTAAAATGGAATGATCCTGCATATATATGAGTTGCAGAAGTCGTAACCCCTCCCCCCTCCCTCCCTCATGAAAAATTTCTGGCTACGCCACTGATGTCAGTTTGCATGATTTTTTGTAGTATACACTTCAATAATTTATATTCATCCATAAAAAAAAAATGTCCTCATCATAAATACAAGATAGATAATAAATAAATCACCCCCTTACAAATATTTCGTTGAATCTCCAAACTACTGGATAATGACACAAGGGAGACTAAAACATTTATTGAAGTCTAGTATACCAGAATATTAAAATCAGTTTAATTAAATTACAAAAGGCAACATTTACGCATTTCTATATTTTAAGAGTTAAAGATTTACGTGTCTGATATTCTATCACAGATTTTTCATCACACAAATAAAGAATTATTTTTAATCGGGGACGTAGCCGGAGGGGGGCGGGAGGATATCTGGATATATCCTCTCCAAAATTTTCAAGTTAGCATAAGCTATAAATATAGATCGTGCAGAAATTCAATCAGTTTATACGCGACAATAGTTCATATCCCCCTTCGAAAAACTTTTCTGGCTTCGCTCCTGTTTTGAATAACACTTGTATATTAAATAAAGTGATTTCTGTTCTAAAACCAATGAAACTATTAGATACACGTGTTTGCCAGTTCCATTAGGCACCTGTGCTTGAGCGAAAAGCCTGAGTAATGTTACAAGGTATACAGATTTTCTCAAGATGTTTTAACAATGAATAGAATAGCATGCGGTGTTCCTTGCTTGCATTTATTTCCCCTGCTTTGTACTTGTCTATGAAAGTATAAATGCATTACTGTATCTACTTTCACATGCGTAGCATTGAAGAGGGGGAAGGGAACATATGCCCTCTCAACTTTGTTTAGAATACAATTAAAAACCTTTTTCTCAAATCATGTAGAAATTTCGTTATTTTTATTCTTGAATAGGGTATGCCCTCCCCTCCCCTCTCACAACAAAATAAATTAAGGAAATAAAGAAAGGAAATGAAAATCGAGCACTCCGTACTTAGGTAGTTACAAAAGGAATAACCCAATGTGGTTCAAGAATTCAAGAAGGGTTGTTCTGAAGTACTTTTGATAGCAACTTCTAAAGTGAAGGATAAATGAATCCATCTTTTACAACAGATGTAGATTTTCAAATTTTTAGCCATTCTCTTTTTTTTTTTACTTCCTTGTACGAAGTAAAGCAAGTATTGTAATCGCAAAAGAGTTTGGAGTTCATATTTTGACGAAAATATCAATTTGAGTAACCAGATAAAAAAAGATACATTTTTTCAATTTCTTGGATGAGGTCTCAATTAATGATGCATGCATTTACCTTTGTATGCACATACGATCGATTTTGATCCTTTCTGTGTGCATTTTAACTAGTTTTGCCATACCGTCTGTACGTACGAGAGCATGAATGTATCCAGAATATCTCAAAACCGATTAGCCTTAGAATGTTGAAATTTTGTATTTATGATCATTACAACATGTAATTATGTATCTCTTATTTCCATTGCGATCAACTCGTTGGTTTATTTACATCTCTCCCCCCCCCCCCCCCACAAAAAAAAAAAAATTATTATAGAAAGTTCTATGGAGAAACATTATATAATCTCACATAACTCAAAAACCTGTTGCAGTCGGATGTAAGAATCAGATTATACAAGCAGCGTTTTATATAAACGGTTTCCGATCACCGATAGCTGAGTGGTTGCACTACTCTACTATTCAGAAGTTTGAGGGTTGAAATCTGCTGGGCGACCCCACTTTTAAAACAATCAAGAATTTTTTAAAATATAAATTTTAAAAAATCGTGTATAAGAATTTGAAGTATCCTATCTAAATTCCTATTTAAATAAACTGCATAAAAAATGTGTACAACTTAATAAACGTACAAGTAAGTCAAGTGTTGGCCACATCAGATTTTTATTGTTTGAAGCCCAGCCATTCGGTGAGCTTTCCGACTCATTTTGTTGAAAAATCATGTTCACTTACATTTTGCCCATTGCCTGCGCATTATAAAAATTAAAATCACTATTATTTTATGTATATGCTATGTCCGTTTATTATTATGATTTTTTCTTATAAATAATTTGTATAAAAATTACCATTGTAACAATTTATTTAATTATAAATAGGAAAAATTTCCTTTTTTTTCTGAATTGGGCTACATATTAAATTGAGATTTTTATTAGTGAAAGACTTTATTTTATTACTTGCTGAACATAGTTCAGCGTGGTATCAATGTATTTTGGGGATATTGATTTTTTTTTGTTCCCATTTATGATTCTAATGCAACAATATTTCTTTTATTACTCTTGAATTCTAATGACTATGTCATTTTATCTCCCCCCCCCCCTTTTGAAAATTGTCCCAAAAATGTGTCCCAAAAAGCAGCATAAAAGTGCGACATAATTTTACATATATTTAAATACTATTAGTTCACAACAGCTTTAATCAATTGTTACACTATTTCGTAAGCTGTAGAATATGCATCACATGTATTTTTCTATAAATAGGTTACAAACATAAAAATTTCAAGATTAGGTTACCAGGCGAAATACACGAAAGATGATACATAAAATGACATAGTCAATTAATATCGTTTTAATATGGCAATAATGAAACTAAAAAATTAGGGGGGGGGTCTGGAGGGGTCTCCCCCTGACGAGGCTCGAACAGCCGAGTTATTTTTCTTTCTTTCTACAAAATGTAGAACGTATGGAAAAAGTCAAAGTTCGAATGCAACCCAATCTTTTAGCTTCCTAGCATTGTACAAGACAACAGTAAAGTAAAATATTGTAAAGTAAAACATTATTTTTCCTTTTTTTATAATATTTCTGGGTGCATTATTTTGGTATTTAATTTTCATTCATATATAATATGTTGTAATAATGATTAATTTTTCAGGCTTCCCATAGCTAAATTACTATTCAAAATGTATGTTGTACCAAAATGTAAGTGTAATAAAAGTACACTCAGAAATTTTTGTCGTTATTATTTTGAAATAGCTTATTTTTTTTTGTTTTATAAGACGAAACCCCTTTGTTTTTAGCAACCTCTCCTCATCGAAATATAACCCTGCCCCCCCCCCCTTCATATTGCCTTGCGCCTAAAAACAAAGAAGCTGTATAATTGTTTGTTTGTTTAAGTACGGCCGATTAGCTACTCTAGGCCGATAGGTGAGGTGCCCCCATGGGGGGGTCTTTCTAAGGGGTCCTAACCCGTAAAAAAGCTGTATAATGCCATATGTTTGATTATTTTCATCTATGTACCGAATAGGTTAGAGCAATAAAATCCATCTTTTTCAAAAGATTTCTTTCTTTCTTTATTTATTTTCTAATTTACGAAAATACTCGTATATTATGATAGTTCTTACAAAGATCTGCATCTGGAACATATTTGTAATTTTTCACTTTCAACGGTGGTGCAAACGAGTTCTGTCATTCACTGTCTTTGTTTCGTTGATAAACAAAGTTGATTCCCCGGGAAAAACAAACGAAACGAATTGTCTAACCTTTTGCACAAAAGCCGTTAGAAAATTTTTCATGAAACCCGCGGTCCGATATATATGAGGTGGGGGTACACTTCATTCATGTATCAGTAAATCAGTTTTTTTTTTTTTTTTTTTTAAATGATTATTAAACAGTCGGAAAACTATTTTGCGAATTCCTCTTAAGTACTGGCAAAACATTTAATAGTAAATGAATAAAAAAAATAATAAAAGATAACAAAATTAAAATACATATACGTATAATTCAACAGAAAAGTAAAAAAAAAATCATGAAAGATAAAATTCTTATAAGATAAAAAGTTAGTAAAATAGTCTTCTAATTAAAGCCTCGTACTCCCTACCCTACTAGTTTAAGATGACAAATTAAGAAAAATTGATCCGTCCCCCAACGAGGATCACTTTTAAATACAAGAAAGAAAGAAAAAAAAATGTTCTGACAATAAATTTCTAACTTTTGTTCAAATTAAGATACCTTTTTAAAATTTGGACTCTGAATCAATTTTCGCATTTAAAAGTGATCCCCAAAATTTCAAACAAATCGGTCCATTAATAAAAAAATTGTAGATGAATGAATTTTTACACAGTTGATTCCCATCCCCCCTTCTCATCAAAGAGACCCCCCCCCCCGTCGGAACGGACGGCACGGTTCACTAACAACTTCCTGCAAATCAATCAGTATCGATCATTCTTTTCCCCTGCTCAGAGAATTCTTGTAAAAGAGTTTATTTGTGAATTTCATAATGCCCGCACATAACGGGTATTAAAAATGTACAAAAATAATTTTAAACATATCTATAAGAAAGTTTAAACATTTTTCTATCTATGAAAATTTCTTTAAACGAATATATTGGATTTCCAATATAGTTTTGATGGATTATATCTGCGACTACATGAAATTTTAAACTTTCAAATGAATTTTAACCTCGTTATCAAACAAAATACACAAAATAAAAGTGTTCCTATTTAGGCAATTGTCTGCTGTACAACCTACGGTATTTCTTTCTATTAAAATATTTGAAATTATACCACTAGGGAACGGGCAAAATTTCCCCGTAGGTTAACATGGGAATGGAGAATCCAAGATGGCAGCCGTCCAACGCCCTTAACTGCGCCATCTGTAGTTAGGATCTGAAGTGTCTCCATTTTTAGTATGTAATTAATATTTTTATAGTCAGCAAGTTTTTTGATTTCATTAAAATTAATTTTAATTTTTTTTCATTAAAATTAATTTCATTACTGTGTGACAATACATAGGAATAGCAAAAAGGAAATACATATAAATTTGCTATTCCTATGTATTGTCACACATAGGAATGACAAAAAAAGGAAAATTAAAGAAAGAAAAAAGGAACATTTTAATGATATTAAATTTAATAAATCCAGCACAGCTCTCTCTAAAATAGCCCAAGAACAGCCCATTGAAATTAATTTTAATGAAATCAAAAAACTCGGTGACTATAAAAATATTAATTACACACTAAAAATGGAGGCACTTCAGATCCTAACTACAGATGGTGCAGTTAAGGACATGACGCATGCACAGATCGATCCGGGATGGGAAGAGATCAGTGCAAGCAAGAAACGACGAAGGCTGAAGAAGGTGGTGGCATGCCACCGAAAGCTGCTACTGAAGGATTTTATTGTGTAGTTTTTAACCTTTTAAAGTTTTTGGGATTGTTTCCATGAAAAAGTACCAGGTTTACTACAATTAAAGCTGATACACATTAAAGCTGAAATGTCATGTGATGTGCTCCTTCAAGAGTTAGATATGTCTTACAAAATCAGCTCTCGAAAGAAACACATTTCTATTCTTCTGTTGAAAAACCAATGTAACAAATTTCCTTACTTTTTCAAAATTTGGGGGGAGGGGCATTTTCTCACCAGCCTGCAATACTACATCAAAAGTACACTGTTCTCATAAGCAGGGTCAGTTGCGTGGGGGGAAGAAAGGTAACCGAATTCTTAAAGATTGAAAAACAGTGTGTTTAGAAATACTTAATTTTAATAATTATAACCCCCCCCCCCCATTTTCTATAAATGGTAAAAGTACGTTCTAAAAACTTTTGAAAAACAATTTTCACAAAACTTTGTTTTTTCTCATTTTTTTATTGTTGCAGATATTAGAATTTATTCATTTATTATGTTTATTAGTGCTATTTCTCAGTATATAATTTTAGGCCAGATGTTTGTAATATCTGCCATATTGGCCGGATGCAGCGTATGTTTGCCAGATATCTGCTGCGCCCCTAGTCTCAATGGGATCCCCCATTTTAAGAAGAGTGGCAGATTGGAAAATGCGGCTTCTCGAAGAAAAAATCAAAAAGAAATATAACACCATAAAAATCTGGCTATGATACGTAGATGATATTTTTGCTATTCTCAAGGAAAATAATAACCAAGAACATAACTTATTAGAAAAATTAAATGAATTTGACCTGAAAATAAAATTTACATGTGAAAGAGAAAATAATATAAATTATTTTGATGTTAAAATAATTAAAAATAAACATAACAAACTATATACTACCGCCTACAGAAAACCTGAGAGTAATACCGCACTAGTGAACTTTAAATCTAATACTCCCTTTAATTATAAAATAGCCACTATTCGATCATATATGGATCGCACACTTAATGCATGTTCTAATTCAGATTTATTAAATAAAGAAATTTAATTCATTCGAAATCAGTGTCACAAAGCAAATCATCCACATTTTAAAGAAAATTCTTAAAGAGTGGAAAAGAAAACTTAACATAATTAATTATGGACAAAACAAAAATTTAATATTCTCCACAGCTTTTCCATTTTGCAAAGGCATCGCTAATAAAATATCTAATCCCGCAATAAAGAAAAATATAAGAATCCCAATTAAACCTAACCAAACTATTTCGCAACGTGTAAGATCTGAAAAAGACATAATTAACCGTATTGAAACTGCCGGAATTTACAAAATTAACTTAACTCTTAATGAAATAAAAAGTAATAGATGCTATATTGAAGTAACTAAAAAAAATCAAAGACCATAAAAATGAACATATTCATGACATTAAATTTAATAAACAGAGCACAGCCTCATCACGCTTAGCAATAAAAGAACCAATTACAA